>QLTV01001703.1:992666-1003110 GCA_003457575.1 Thermophis baileyi
TATATATATATATATATTCAATCATTTCAAGTTCTCAGAGAATGCCTAGCAAATTTATATAATGTAATACTACTTTAACAAAAGTTCCCTGTTGTTTCTGCAGTTGTTTTCATTATTGCTCCTCTGAATTATCCCCAGAGCATCCCAGAAGCTAATTTTTCTTCCCCAAATTCTATATCTGACAGAGCTTTAGAATTCTTATTGCACTTATACAAAGTAAGTGGAAAGAACTAGAATACTCCCTAAGGGGATTCCTGAGGAAGCAACTTAAATTCCCCCCCCCCAATATAGCACATAGCACAAATAAATAATTGAAGTTGTTCCAATGTAGCTTCTGTTCCAAGCATCTGATCTCAAGCAGGTAGTGTCACCTCACAACTACTTTGGCAGACTTCCATTGGGAGGGGAAAAAAAGATTTCTAATGGACTGAATTCTTAATTGGAGTGCCAAGTAAAGATTTGTGACACAAAGTTGATTATCCAATGCCACACAATCCATCCTTAACAGAAAAGGGCACTAGAATTAGGTATCACTTAAGTAAAATAAAGCAGTTGTTGGCCAAATTAAACTTGTAAACATGTGTTGTGAAGCACAATGCCAGTGCTATTTAACTGCTAAAAGCAAAGCATGAATCTCTGATTCTTGCTAGAATAGTAGGATGTTGCACAGAAGTGGAAAAATCCTCAGCTTTTTCTCTATTTGATACTTGTAGATCCCATCCTCCGGTGAACTCCATATGCCCTGATTAGTCTCTTCCCTGACATCCCTTGAACCAAAAGTCACTGACCGAGTGACCCATAATTGAATATGTCAACCCGAATTAAAGAAATGGAGATCCAGGGTATCGTATCTAAATTAATATCCTGACTTTGCATGTAGCCCTTTTGCTGTACCAATTAGGAAAATGAAAGATAATGCTGTTGGAAACTGAAAGAGACACTCTCAAGGCTGAAAGTCTTGTAAATTAAACAGACCTTGACAGTTGTCTCATTTGATTGCATTCTCCAAGTGCACAGAACTTTATGAAATGGCCCTCTGGAGAATGCAAATTGAAGTGCTACTACTGGAATTCATTGTTCTTTCTTGATGACAAAGTCACATTTCCTTCGTAATTAAAATGAGAGGTACACATCTTTTCTATATCCAAAAGGTCTTGCCTTTTAATGTGAAAATTATTCAGGAAACCCTCTCTGTTTATGATTCAACACAAATTATCCTTTTGAATTTGCCTCCAGAATGATGGCCAGTATGTTTAGTTAAATTATTTATCCACTACCTCTGAAGAAAGGCAGTTTTCTTCACAATACCACTTTCCAAATACGTAAACATCAAAGTGCTATATGTTTCTGGTACTGAAGATATTGAACATTATTTTTCTTTGTTTATTTATTAGTTATCATTACTCCAATTAAATGTTTTTAAACTAAATGGGGGAAAAATCCTAAAAGAAAGGTAAAGCAACTAAAAATAATCAACGAATTAGCTGTCTAAAAACCAGACATAAAGTAGAGCAAATAATAGGTCTATAACCAGCCTCAAATTTTGAGGGAGGGCAGGGAAAAAAAATATTGATACAATTGAGAAAATATAGGAAACTTTTTATCCCACAGATATAGCTCTGAAAAATAACTCAATAAAGCATTTTTTTTAAACAACAACAACAATAAAATTATGTTGCCTTAGAATGAGGTTTCAGATGGTGGTGCTATATCTGAAAAACCCTTCTTTCTGGCCTCTGGGTTAACTTCAGAAAAGTAGGGGAAAAAACCAAGACCTCACCTACAACTATAGGTGGCCATACTTTTTTTTTTTTTAACCAAGGACAGTCTTCTATCTAATAGCAACTTAAGTTTGCATATCTATTCATTAATTTGGTTGATAAATGAGCAATTATTCAGCATTTTCAATATTATGTGATAAAAACATGTTTTGGGTGAAATAATCTTTTAAATGATGTGTTTCATTTTAAATGCAAAGCTTTATGCTTTTTTTTCGGATGATGGAGGGAGGGAGGGAGGCAGGGAGGCAGGGAGGGAGGGGGAAGGACAAAGAGATCAGAAGAGATTTACAGTATGGATAAATGCATGTGACTCTAATGAAATGAAATTCAACCCTCCCCCAAAAGTTTGACTCCTGATATGCTGCAGAACCATTATCCCTCTGGAAACATGTGAAATGACATTAAAGGTATAGAAATATATATTCATCCCTAGTCTGAACTAGATCACTAGTGTGATAAAATAGGGCAGATATTTGTTGCAAAATCCAGCAATAGTTGAAGCAGCTGGATTGTGATGTGTGTGTGTGTGTGTCCCAATATATATAGAAATTGTCATGCCACAGCATATAACTTTTATATACTGTTGTTGCTCTCTAGCCCCATCTAGTGGCTGGAGAGAAAAATACCAAGTATATTGTTTGAAGCTGACCCACCCATTTACCCATCAGCCTGCACACTCAAACCAAGTGCATGCTGGGAGGTCTAACCCTAACCCATTTTCCTTTAGCATTTGGAGAAGGCAGAAGCACAAAGAAGAATCCATCTTAATTTGTGGCACATGGTCATCCAAGGACAAACCCACCCCACACACAGAGCATCGCTGGTGAGATTTAAATTGCTTGTATTTATTGTTATGTTCAGCAGTTACTCAATACTGTCTACCTTGTATTTGGTTCTCACTGTATGTATCCCTATTTTCCCCAGTATCCCCATATCCTGTTCTTTCAATAAAGCATTCAGATCTACGCACATGGTCTGGTTTTTTTTTTTTAAAATGTGGGTTTAGCTGCATGTTGAGCTGCACACAGACTAACATGTAGTGAGGACAGAACAGAAATATAAACAGGCACTTTTTTATTTGTTACCCTTCACTTGTTTAGGTGGTGGCGGGTGCATGTATGCTATTGTAAACTCATAATAAAATAGCTCCATTTTGAGCATTCAATGGGAACATTCAGCATAGTTCGATAGAAGCAGATTTGAAACTTTTCAAGTATTTTTCCCAGAGGGAAAAATAGAAACCCCTATTCCTCCCAAAAAAGGTATAACTTGCAGAAGAAAACAGTTAGACTTCCACCTCCCCCCAAAACTATAATCCCTCATTTTTCATCCAATAGAGTAGAAGCTCTATTTTTTTAATAGCACCTTAACAAATTTACACAGGACAGATATTTGAAGGTGGTTACCATGTCAGACTTTCTGTACATAGTCAATCTTTCTGATAATTTATTTTTTTTCTCCTGGAAGTGGACTGGAAATAATATTTCTTCTGATGTCTAATGAAGGTTAGATGCAAGGTCAGCTGAAGGCATCCTTGGAACAAATAACTACAAATAATGCAACCGTTTTCTTTAGGCTGCCCTTTTGCTATGATGAACTTGAATGCAATGTTATTTAATACAGCTTAACCTTTTTAGTGCTTACTAAAAATATATGATTTAACATGTTCAGTCTTTTTGAAAATAGATTGGTTTTCAATGTGCATGTTTCCAACAATTCTGTCAGTTCAGTTGACTTGTAAACCATCTGGATTTGGCATAAATATCTAACAGGCTTTCTAATTAGGAAGATCAATAAAAGATAGTGTGTAAATAACCTAGAGTAAAGTTTTTCTGTTGAAAAATTTCTGAAATCCAGAATAATGTTATGATGGTTTGCACATGTGGAGTTGTAGAAAGTCAGCACCTACCCCCCAGAAGAATGAAATATTTTGGGAAATATTAAAAAGGCAGAATATTATAGTTCCCTAAAGGCGAAATGGAGAAACATGCTCTTAAAGACAGAAAGCAGACTCAGTCTTTCTTAATAGGCCCAAGCAGAAACTGAGGAGGCCAGATTTTAGAAATGCAGATTTGGTAATCCATTCAAGACAGGATATTTTGAAACTGCTTGCAGCAAAGTTTGACAGCTAACAAAAGCAGAGTGATAGGATTAGAAGCAGCCACTCACCCAAGATCCAACACAGGACGAAAGCCATTAGCTACAATAGGAATTGCCCAACACTTTTTCAGAACACAAGTCCCTTCATTGCACCCTTAGAGCAGTCCAAACTTCAAAATCACAGAAACCTGGGAACTCAGATAAACAATAAACCAGAAGTTGACCAGATTAGCTCAGACAAGCACCTAGGATTTGCATTTCCTTTTGCCTCTAGAGCCAGCTATTACCCCTACATAAACCCTACATGACCCCATAGGAATCTGACAACAGCCAATATAATATTAAAGGACATGTTCTTGCACAGGAACAGGAAGCTCAAACACAAAGCCCAAAGAAGGTATAAAAACCCACCCACTCTCAACTCCATTTTGTCAGCTTCCCAGAATCACATGTGGTTCTGCTTCATCAATAAACCATCTTTTCTCCCAACTTGGAACTGAACCAGATGGATATTTCTTCCCACAGAGTTCAATCTAAAAGTTCTCAATTAAAAAAATGTCTTATGAAAAAGTACATATTGATTTTTATTTTAACTATTTAATATGGTGTTCTTTTTTACAGTAGTCAAATCTATGTAACTTACTTGTTGGAGCATTTCAGACTCTACTTCAGACTGGTCATTGATTAGTTATGTCTCCAGAAATGAAAGCTCAGTTATTAAAAATATCTTCCTGGTCCTCTTTCAGAACACTATTTATCTAACATCCAACCATTTAAAAAGAACTATTTACCGTATCTGTAGTTCTAGCTTGTGGAGCTTTTACAATGAACTATATAACACTAGACTACTAGTCTGGGCTCTAAGAGAAATACAGATAAGAAAACCTTCTTTGCTGCAATTTACTGGTTACCAGCCCAGATATCAAAGCCCTATATAATTTGAAGAGTATAGACAAAAATAATAATGTACGATCAGAAGATGTCAAGCGACCTGGTCCATAGAATCTCCAAGAAACAGACTCGACTGAATGGATAATATAATTATATAATTTGAAGATGTATCACTTCTGTGTACATCATTTTATTCTTTCATTTTCAAGAAATGCTAGTTTTATGTTGCATTTCTATCCACGTGTCCCATGTGATGAGTGACCCGTGATGCCAGGAATCTTCTCATCAGACAATCAGAGCACTTGGTCTTTCCTATGAGGAAGAGCAGTACTATAGTTCAAAGCTGGCTCAAAAGAAAGCTCTTCCTTTGGGTGTGTTACCTGACATTAAGGCTTCTCCCATGCCTTTTTAGATGATTTTGCTTGTTGAAAGCCACAATGCTAAAGCATAAAACAAATCCCTCTCTAATAATGCCTTTAAAGGTAAATATATAAAGACAGGAGAACATTGTAAGCAGAACAAACAAATGGGACTTGGGGAGAGTTATTGCACAGAATAAATTATATGTTATGTTGGAGCCATTGGGGACTATATAAGCATTCAAATATATCTGTCACAAGTTCATATGAACCATCTGCTCTTATGTATTGATAAATCCTATCTTGAAAACATTCCTGCTCACTAACGTTTGTGTGCATTTCGGCAGAGAGGTATATCTAATCATGTTGTTGTTGCTCACAGTTGAAAGGAGTTGAACTCTGCAGCAAATTGTACACCTTTTTTTCTACCCCAGCTAAAAACAGGACCTAGGATAACTTTACTTCACCATAATATAATATTGAAGCTTTGGTATATTGAAAAAAAAAATAGTTCCCTAGCAGTGGCATTATAAGTCAGAAAATATGGATCTGATTGACATGCTTAGAACTTCACAGTACCATTGCTATAACTTTCAGACAAACTTTGGCTGTGATGTTGCCTACACTCTGGAATGTTGTGTAGTAATGTTGTGTAATCAATCTCTTGATTATGGATTTCTCACTATGATTACTGAGTTAAAACATTTTGTTAATGTTTTTGTTACTGCTTTTGATTTACTTTTCTCATTGATTTTTCTTACTTTGTAGAGATTTAGACTTTTATTTTTATTTTTATTAAATCTATACTTTACAAAATGCCCAAAGATGTAAACTGTGCATATTATTACTATATTGTTTATTCACACTGTCAGTCAGACTGTGGTTAATGCTGGCTGGCTTCCTCTATGTTGAGTCTGCCTGTCTTGCTCCTATAGTCCAAGCTACTTCTGACAAGGTTTTGATTTCTTTTCCCTGAGTAGATCTTTGCATTTCTTCCAATTGTGCATCTGTGAATACTTTATTTCATATTATAAATTGACATTGATCAGCTAGCATCTGTTCTGTTATTTCTGATTCTGGATCTTGTTCTTTCAAGAACTTGGGCATTCTTTTCAGATTATCCTTTTCTCATTGGACCTGATTTGTAATAGCAGATGATTTCACAAAGCACAGTTGCCAGTTCTTTAGCTATTGTTGCCGTTCATATGCATTAAGTTCTTCCAAGAATCAAGGACGTCATAATGTATCAGCATAGTATATGTGACTGGATCCAAGCAACTAACAGATTTTGTCAATTAGGCATTTTCTAAGTGATGTCTAAGGTTTTGTCTAATCTCATAACCCTGACTTTGAACCAGGATCCGCTGAGCAATCTGCTACAAGCTTTGACTCATGGACTCTGTCTGACCAGTCTGCTGCCTGCCGCTTCAGTTTGGAACTCTTGTAAGCCAAACTCACTGAACTTTGAAGGAAGCTTGTCTCTATATTGCAAGTGTGTGTATTTGCAAGCCTCATTTAGTAAAGTGAACAAAATCACCTTTTTGTGTGTTTGTGGGTGCTTGGCTTCAGACATATCAGTATAGAGTTAACATATACCTTTCTCAATGGCGCTAAGTACTAGAACTATTTCTACCTAGTTTTTTGGATTATAGCAATTGGCATTCCTCCATCACTCATTGTGTGCTGGCAATTAAAATGTTGGTTCTTATTTTCCGTCATCATCTTCAGCTCCACCAAGAGCTTTACATCAATCAAGTAGAAAAACATCTTATTTTCTTCAGCATACCTTCTTGGGTAGCACCCAAAAAAATTTCTCTTCAGCAATTGTCCCATTTATCTATGAACCAATCCAATTTAGGTTTATCAATCCAGATTGTATTTTACCAAAACCAATAATCTAACTGCAACAACTAGTTGCTGCCTAAATAATTTCATCTATTTTTGTTGACAGTCATCAATTCCAGTTCTATTTCCCTTAATCCTCTCCTTCCTGGAGTCCTTTCTAATTGTTGTTAAATTCACCTCTAATATCAATGTAGTATCTGATACCGATACCAGGACAGCTGAAGCCACTGAGGTCTTTCCTATAAGAATTAAACTGCCTAAGTCTCAGTTCCTTATCAGCCAAACAGGTATGCACTGTTTTAGTTGGATATCTCTATGATGCTTGAACATGTGCAGAATCAGTAAGAGAACATGGCTGAAACCAGGGTTATTACAGAATAGACAAAAGTTCTGTTCTGCAAAACAGTCAGTGTCTCTAGACAGATCTCTACTTTTCTATATTTTCTGGCTTTGAAAAATGTCTTTTTTATTTAACTCTAAACCAATGTTCAAATACTTGTCTATGGCAGAAAGCTCACATTCAAAATGGTTCAGATAAAAGAGGCTTCAGTGTTGCTTTGTGGCACTTGGCAATTTCATTCATCACCTCTATTAATTTAAAGATCAGACAAATTTGGAAACACACTTACAGTTCCCACAGACACATTTTAATACACAATGATGTTATCAATATTGCTGCTACTTTATTGTTCATCCTAATGCTCTGATATCAAAATTAAAACTAATAATTTCACCTTCTATCTTTAATTTCTATTTAGTAAATGCTGTGATCAGATGACTGCGACATTGTATGATCAGGTATCCAGTTTCTATCTAGACAGAGAAGATGGATGATAGATACAAGAAAAAAAAAACAAGGAAAGGGGGCAAAAACCCTCTTCAGATGTCCAACCCGATAGTCTCCCTTTTGTAACCATATTGCTAAACTTTTAATAGTTATGATGGTTCTCAGAACAATTACCAGAGCTCTGCTAGGAAACCATACATTTAACCAAGAGGATATATATACTGGAAGAAGAGATAAAAGGGGGTAAAACTGAATATCTTTCTTAGTTGTAATAGGGATGCTTAAGTGCAGAGGTGGGTTTCAGCAGATTCTGACCAGTTCTGGAGAACTGGTAGCGGAAATTTTGAGTAGTTCAGAGAACCGGTAGCAAAAATTTTGAGTAGTTCGGAGAACCGGTAGCAGAAATTTTGAGTAGTTCGGAGAACCGGTAAATACCACCTCTAACTGGCCCCGCCCCCATCTATTCTCTGCCTCCCGAGTCCCAGCTGATCAGGAGGAAATGGGGATTTTGCAGTAACCTTCCCCTTGAGTGGGGAGGGAATGGAGATTTTACAGTATCCTTCCCCTGCCACGCCCACCAAGCCACACCCACCAAGCCATGCCCACAGAACCGGTAGTAAAAAAAATTGAATCCCACCACTGCTTAAGTGCTATCATTTTGAAGGCTACATTGGGTCATATATAGCATGCCAAAGTTCAGGGGGGAAAGGACCAAGACAGATTTTTTTTAAAGAGTTACAAGGCTTAGGATGCCCACTTTTCTTTGTAGATCACCCAGTGTCAAAATCATAAAAGAAACATCCCAAATGTTTTTATCCCTCTAAAGAAGCAAAGTCTCAGAGTTCTTCAATAGTGCTGATTGGCTATTATAGAATAAAACACACACACACACACACACACAAATCCCAAGAATAGCACAGAATATTTTTTTATTACACTCCAGAAACCAGCCTTAATGGAAAAGAATCCACTGGGTTAAAGGGACAGCTATTTGCAAAGCATCAAATTAGCCCCTAAAGAAATGTAATCAATCTTTTCACTGTCCTAAAAGAACATAAGAACTGCTAGTCTATCCTTTTGCATGAAAGTCAGATTATGTATGGCTCATCATCATGCATCATTAAATATATTGGTGGTGGATTTTTTTTCCTAAAATACAATTACCTTTTATCATATGGTGGTAATTTGCTTTACCAGTACAACAGCTTTGGTTAAGGGATATGATTAACCAGTTCTCATACTGAGATGGGAACTATTGCTTTGTTGCTGATATACTAATCCAACTGGTTCAATTTTTTTTTCCAGGGAGAACTTACATGCATGAAAAGTAAAATATAGATTACAATTCCTTTCTATATTTACTAAAAAGGCAATGAGTAGAGTGTGGCTGGCAAACATGAGGAAGGGAGCAGAGCTAATTCAGATACTCCCTAACTTTCTCATATATTATTCTATCACATAAGCATATTTGTCTGATTTCTCCCCTGAGATGTTTTGCAATAGACCAAGTGTTAATGTGTGAGACAAAGATACTCCAACTATCATGAATAATTTCATATCGGAGAAGGCGTGGTCAGCTTCCCTCGGCACGACGCCTCCCGCGAAAGCTCCGTGGGGATGTCGAACTTGCAGCAGCTTGGGGGCTCTGGTTCTGTCTGAACCGAGCTGAAACTCCCCTGGAGGGGGAGGGAAGAAGTGGGGGCCTGGCAGGTTCCCTGGAGGGTAAGGCAAACCCCCGGGGAACGCTGCACAAACCCCGCGATCGGCAGCTGTACAGGGTGCTTCGAGCACCATAGAGGGAACGACCACGAACAGGAAGAATAGCAATAGCAATAGCACTTAGACTTATATACCGCTTCATAGTGCTTTACAGCCCTCTCTAAGCGGTTTACAGAGTTAGCATATTGCCCCCAACAATCTGGGTCCTCATTTTACCCACCTCGGAAGGATGGAAGGCTGAGTCAACCTTGAGCCGGTGAGATTTGAAGGAAGTAAAGAACTAGGATCCATCTAGCTAAGAAGATTAAAGTCTTTAAAGTCTTTAAAGTTTTTAAAGCAGGAGAGGAGACAAAGAAACGTGCTGGACTCGGGTGAGTGAATGGCCAATTTAAATGCAGAAAACTTGAAAATATACTAATTGTACATTTTCNGATGGAAGGCTGAGTCAACCTTGAGCCGGTGAGATTTGAAGGAAGTAAAGAACTAGGATCCATCTAGCTAAGAAGATTAAAGTCTTTAAAGTCTTTAAAGTTTTTAAAGCAGGAGAGGAGACAAAGAAATGTGCTGTATTCGGGTGAGTGAATGGCCAATTTAAATGCAGAAAACTTGAAAAGAGACTAATTGGGGATTTTCCAGCACGGAGGATGGCGGCTATCTAGCAATTGGAAACACCATAGAGTGATTGCAATGAAATAAAGATTAAGCCCAAGGAGATTATAGATATTTATGTAATCGGACTTGGATAAAAATTAAATAAATTAGAGATTTGGAAAATATATGTTTGAAGATTTGAAGTATTTTTGAAGCGTTTTTGAACATTTATATTTAAGAGAGATTATGTGATATCGAGGAGCTGACAGTGCCATCTGTTGGCTAAAAGAAATTACTGCAACACGAGATGGGAAAGTTTGTTGAAAATCTGAGTATGACCTTGATTTAAAAAAAAAAGAGAGAGCTAGACA
>QLTV01001703.1:1004100-1042990 GCA_003457575.1 Thermophis baileyi
GCGGAGAGGGTAGGAGGGGAAGTAGAGAAGAGGAGAGGAGAGAGGGAAGGAAAGTAGTTCAGGAGGAGAAGGCGGGAGAGGGAAGAAATGGAAAGAAGGGCTGTAACAAGGAAAGGGGATGAAAAAAAAGCAACTCTGAATTAAATAATGTAATAAGATAAATATAAGAAATATGTATAAAATATGTAATGAGTCTATAAAAAAATGAAAGGAGAAATGAGCTGATAAATATGTGAATGTCTATATGGAAATAAAAATAAAAAAATTTGGAAAGAAAAATGAATAATTTCAGATCAAGCCTTCCAAGGTTTGATAAGGATGCAGCCAAATGACAAAACCCAAGGATCTGAGGATAGATGTGAAAAGTTGTTCAATGGTAGTTAATTCCCATTAAACACATTTGCTTTTATTTGGGGCTTTTTAATTTTTTCCCCTGTTACACATTTGCTTTGCTTTTTTAATGAGCCCTTTTGCCTATGGGAATATTCATAATTCATAAATCTTATCATCTTTCTCACACAACAGTTTTCAGATACACATTTTGACTTTTTTGATAATTTTGTAATAAACTCACAACACTGCAAATATGTTTTGGGAAATCTTATCATAACTGGGCACAACTGAAGGTGATCCTTCAATTTGTTTCAACATGACAGTTCAGTCTACAGATCAATGAAGTATTTTAATGGACAAAGATTTAGATTGCTCCTGGTCAAAATTCCTAATTCTGCGACACCAGAAAAATGGTATTGGCACAATTCAAAACTGGGAGAACAAATTGCCTCAATAATACATAGAACGTCATTGATCGATGGTGACTGCATTCTCCTACTGATGGTTCAAAAGAAATGCTATTGCTGATTTGTATGGATTCTGAGATGTAATTACTACTTGTCTCTTCCCTTGGCCTATGCTGTGATATATGTGTTTTGATTCTAGTGGTTTTATTTGCTTTGCACAATGAAGAACAGCACAAGCCTTCTATATTGAGAGGCGAATACTTATTTGTGCGCTAAAAATTAGAACATTAAGAATGGGCCATGATGAAATGCTGATTTCTCATATATTTCATTTTCTTTAGATACAGTTGACTTATATTTGAAATTTGGTGAGTCTCCTTCTAGGAATTTTTAAGGATAAGAAATTCCAGAGAATCATACATCTCTAGACTGCAGTCCAAGACAAAATTTGTTATTGATGCTGCACCTTCATTCCTAATATTTTTACATTTGCTGAGCTTTGTTGCCAAGCTTTCTGCAAAGGAAATACCATTTTTTTTAAATTAAATGTCCAGCTACTAGAAGCAAGGGTTCATTGATTCTTACTTTCTTCTTGACATATTTTGTAAGAAAATCTTCATTAAGAAATCCTGTGTTGGTCAGGTTAAGAGAAATTAGACTAATTTTACAAGCTTCTTATCTATGGAGATTCTTAGTCATCCAGGTCATGGTTGTCCCAAAGGTGCTTTTTCAAGAGGCAACTGGACTTTCTGATTTTTCTTTGAAGCTGAAGAAGCTTCTTGGATGAGAAACAAAACATCTTCAAAGAAAATCTAGTAAGTTCAGTTGCCTCTTGAAAAAGCACCTTTGGGATTTGCAAGCTTCTAGAGTCCAGAATCTAGACATTCTCATTTTCTATGGGTATGTAAGGAAGTAGTAATTTCTCTTGATTAACATATATTATTTAAAATCAAATTGCAGAAATATTTTCTAGAATGTTTTCTTCATAATACTGCCATCCAGAACCTGTTAAAAACTTATTAAACCTTGTATTTGATTACTCTGATTTTTCTTCAAAAATGTTATCTTGTCATTGAAACTATTAATAGCAGAGTGATCAATACACAAATATATGTATATGAACACACCTGCAATTAGACAATCAAATACAGAGACACATGTAAAGCATTGTTTGGAAATAAATTATGTATGTATTACACCCCAAAACATTATTAATTTATTAATTTCTATTAAGCCCATTTCACTCCATTTTTAAACTTGAGACCTGTGACCTATCTAGAGATTCCTGTTAAATTAGCCTAATTAAAAATTAGAAACACTGAGGATGGGAAAATGGACTGCATACTTAATGCAACTTTAAGTTAAGGAATAAGAATAAATGTTCTGTTTAATATTTACTGCAGTGCTTCTTCCTGATAGAGAAAAAAAAATATTCTGCCATTTTCTAACATTTCTATCAAAATGTTCAACTATTTTCTACCATTCTTTTGAAATTCCTTAGATTATATGTTCAGGCAAGAACTGCTTGTTAATACAGTAACCTGCAGCTCCAATCAGACTTACTTCTGAATTGTGATCAAGAATCTAGATGGTTTTTCGGAGATCTAAATAAGTTCCATTAAGCAGTTCACATCTACAGTAAAAGTGTCTGATTCTATGCATGCTATGACTGCATCCTAACTTAGTATCTGTGCCATAGAGCAGTGATGGTGAACCTTTTTTTTCTCGGGTGCCGAAAGCACGCGTGTGCGCGCTATCGCACGCACATGCGTGCCCACACCCATAATTCAATGTTCCCCCATGCGCCCCACCCCCCTGCGCATGCACGCATGACCCCCATGCTGCCCCACCCCCCGCACATATGCGCATGACCCACCCCCCGCTCCCCCATTTCCCAACTTCTGGTGGGCCCGGTAGGCCTGTTTTTCACCCTCCCCAGGCTCCAGAGGCTTCCCTGGAGCCTGGGAATGGTGAAAACGGCCTCCCCGCCCCCCAGGAGGCCCTCTGGAGGCTGAAAATGCCCTCCCAGAGCCTCCGTGTGAGCTGAAAAACAGCTGGCCGGCACATACATGCACACTGGACCTGAGCTAGGGCAACGGCTCGCATGCCGGCATATATGGCTCTGCATGCCACCTGTGGCACGCGTGCCATAGGTTCGCCATCACGGCTATAGAGATTCTGTATGTGTAATTTATATCATGACAGCATCTATTAAAAAGTATTCATGTACAAAAGCTAAGGAATTTTGGCGTCAGATAAAAATATGGTTGGAAGAGATGCTAGACCAAAAAAATAGACTTGAAGCCAGAACTCTTCCTATTAGGAATTATAAAAGAGAAATGTAGTAAAGGATCAATATATTTAATGCTGCATGTTATAACAGCAGCAAGTTTGGTGTATGTGCAGAATTGGAAAAATAGAGATATCCCCACTGAAGAAGAGATAATAAAGAAAATAATGGTATGTGCAGAAATGGACAGACTGACACTAGAACTTAAAAATAAAAGTGAGACAGAATACTGTGAAATCTGGAACAAAATGTACCAATGGTTGGAAATGAGGAAAAGGAGTCGGAACAGAAAATATTGAGGATTTGTTAAATTGAAACGGGACAATATCTATACAAATATTCAAATGAGAATAAGAGTTGTGTTTATAATATCAAAATCATAATGTACGATGAGTAGGAAATATATCTGTTATTATGTTAAAATATGTATGGAAATGACAAAGCCAGGAAGGTCACACTGTGTCCAATGTTTTAATGTTTACTTAATAATTTTTTTTTTAAAAAGTATTTTTTCTTAATCTCCAGATCTCTTTTAGGCTATTTATTTATTTTATTTATTTATAAATAAATAAAAGGTTCCTTTATTATAGTTTTTTGGCAAATTTCATTCAACTAAGAAAAGAATCCTACTGGGGAAAAATGATATTTTAATATTCTTGTGTTTATGTCTTTTCTTTAGATCTTATTAAAGAAATGAAATAGCCTTTCATATATATATTTTTATTGTAAAGCAGCATAAATCTGTATGGAATCAGTGACATTTCATGCTGTAAATGAATGAATGAATGCTGACTTGCAGACTTTCTCCACAGTTTTTGCTGCCTCTGGGTTATGGTTATGTGAGATTCTTCTCAAATGCGAAATCTTAAATATGTAATAGCAGACAGGTTAAATGTAATTTGTAAATATCTTACCACTTTGGAGCTGCTTGTCCGTTACAGTGTCTGAGACTTGATTTAATGTACCTGCATCTGCTCTCTGTTGGAACACAGATTTTAGCTGGAGAGATTTAGCATTATATTGCTGACATATTTTGGCTGATCCCGAAAAAAAAAAAAATCAGAGTATCTGATTAATATTGAAGAGAAGACTTCTAGGAACTCACAACCATGTAGGTTAGATTGAAATTTATATAAAATAATGGAAGACGGAAATAAGTACCATTTTTCTATTGTTACCTGTAAATCTATATGTTTGGATAATTGCATGCTTGAACTGAATTAATAAATTAATAAGCAAAATATTTATCTTCTATTACAATGTTTATCTTGCTCTGTTAGGGTTGTGCTCCTTCTTAAGATTATAGGATCTTAATATTTTATTAGTAGACTCTCTTGTATTTCCAATATGGTCACATTAATGTTGTTATTCAAATCAATCTAGGGCTGGGCAGTTGCTGTAGGAGACAGGTATCAAATCCCAGAAATGGGATTTGGGGAGAAAATTATAAAGAAAGTGATGTTATTGTCATGATAAAACATTGTCAAATGTAGTTCTACTGAATTCTATAGAATCTTATCTGCAGAATGTTTGGGAGTCTTAGCATCCCTTTTTGTGTGAAGCCCCAGGATTATTGTATTTTTTGCATGCCAATAAATAAACTTTGTTGCAAATCTCAAATCTCTTTGGTTCCTTATTGGCAGGACCAAATTTCGCCAACAGACATTCGCATGAAATTATGAAGGGTTAATCTCTTCAAGGTGGCTTTGAATATAATTCTCCCCAAACCTAAAGGCACATAGGCATGACTGCATAACAGATCCATTTGAGAATAGGTGACAACATCAGGGTGTAAATAAATACATCCAACAGCATATCCATAAAAAATACTCCTAGACTTCCCAAAAGAATAACTAACAGAAACCTTAGACAGCAATGTGTGTTCAGTCCTGGTTTTGATCATCATTTAAATGAGAAATTCTATAATTTTTATAATTTTATTTATTTATTTTATTTATTTATTTGATTTATTATTTATTAATTTATTATTTTATTTATTAATTCTTGGGACCAAAACTTGAAAGATGGAATTCCAGGAAAATTTTAGGCAGCACAGATGTGAAGGAGCCTCAAAAACTGCCTTCTAATGCTGGAGGGGTCTGACAGGCAGGAAAAACAGCTGTGCTTTAGGCTGGAACCAGTCTAATTTCACTCAGTATGTACAATTTGGATAATTTGAGGGACAATTTTTTTTATTTCTCTAGAGCTTTTGAAAAAGAGGACCTGCTTGCAGTGGTGGGACTCTGGTAGAGGCCTGAAGCCATAGTATTCTAATACTAGGTTAGGGAAATGGGGAAAGATTGGAGAAACAGTTTGTCCCTTCAAAGCATTTTTTTGAGAGATGTATCATTTGAGGACAGATTCTGCACAAATATCAACCAATTCTAATTGCCAGTTGGATTATTCCAAATATAGAATAGTAGAAACGTTTGACACTATTTTATGATTTTCAGGGGAGGTTTATTATTCATCATTCAACAACAACAACAACAACAACAACAACAACAACAGCAACAGCAACAACAACAACAAACTTATGGGAATGTTTTTGGAAGCAAAAGATCCCCTTGAGGAACAGTAATTCCGGCTACTTGCAGTATTTGGTGCTTGTGGGTCAAAAGAGTTTCAAACACATTTTAAAAATCTGCTTAATCACACTTATCTTGAAAATTAGTAAAACTTCTTTGCCTTATGTTACATGACTTTTATGCATTGTATTGTCACTATGCAATATCACTGAAAAATATCAGTTTAGGTATTCCCGCTTTGGCAAACAAACAAACATTCAAGCTTCAAAGTGAACTTCACAAAGGACTGGTTTGTCATTTTTCTGCTTGGGTCTGGTTCTGTACAAACTGTATTTTTTAATGAAATTGAAATCAATAAAATAGTTTACCTTACTCTTTATACTCAAGCTTCCAACAGCTCTGTCACAGACGATGGAACTGAGGAAACACACTGAAGCTTTAATGAGAAAACAGTGAAACATCTTGAAACAACCAGGTGTGGGTTTGCAAAGCTCTTCATGTTCACATTCCCTCCTAGGCAATCAAGTGGCATGTTTCTGTATCAAATTGCTAAGACTGAAGAGAACAACAACAAAAAATCTTAACCAACAACTTTACCCTCTACACCATATAGCAGATAATAATGAGAAAATATGATTCTGCTTAGGATCAGAATGAAAAGCTCTTAAAAACACAAAAGATGGACAGTTCACTAACTATCGCTCTTTTCTCCTTAACATCATTTGGGGGGGGGAGGAGGGAGAAGGATATATTTTATTTTTGGACAGTCCTTTAATTTGAAAGTTGCATATCTGTATTGCTAAAACTAGCAGTTTGCTTCAGTCACTTGTTTGTTTTTAACAAGCTGAGAAAAAGGCAGAAGGGGCAGGGAAAAAAAGAGTTGGGCTGAGCTGAGTTCATTCTCAAGACTTCTGAAAATGACTTCAGACTTCTATATAATATACTTTAAGTGACTTTTAGTGATTTTAAACTCATATAGAAGCTCAGGAAAAAAAAATGCTGTAGAAGTGTAGTACTTATCCTAGTATCAAGTCCAAAGCACTTCTTCGAAATATATATATTTCTGAAAAACAACTACATATCTCTGTATGCCTGTCTTCAAACCTTTGGAAAGAGTATTAATTTACTTAATTTTTTAAAAATGAGTTCCTGCATTGAGACACCTGCTTCCTCCGTTTTGACAGAAATTTGACTGAAACTGTCTTTGTACCAAAATGTTCTTTTTCATCTGCGAGGAAAATACAGAAGAGTTTCCAACAAAGATCTGCTTGAGTAAAGAAAAGAGAAATTCTCTGTCATGTGTCACCAGCATTCATTGCCCTCCACAGGCTTTTCAGAGGCTTGATTTTTAATGCTGTTTATTGATGTCACTGTGTAATCTCCTCTGGAAATTTATGCAATGCCTCATCAAAGATTCAGAGCTGAGTACGCCATCAGCTCAACATTCTTTCTCCAGCGGCACAAGCCATGTATCTTGAATTGCTATGAATAATTTGCAATGCTATATACACCAAGTGTTGCACAGGGAGACGAGGTTATGTTACCAATTTTGATGAAAAGAAATCTCCATTTTATGTGCTTGGCTGCTGATGCAAGCTTTACTTTGCCCTAAGAATTACACTCATTCATTATTTTTTTAAAAAACACAAAAAACTAGTCATTCATTATCCCTAAGAAGCATTTATGAAATGAAGTTAATCAAGCATAGCCTTTAAACTGCCATAAGATTCTCCTGAGGCCAGAATTGCATTCAAGTGAGGGCACACTAAGGGTTGCTTCTTACTGTATAGTGAAGTATCTTTTAGGATCAAAGAAGTAGAAAGCCAATGCCACAGAGCATTCATCTTAAAGATTTTAGATCTCTAAGTGAATGGTTCCCAAACTGAGCTATATCAAATGCTATGATGACAAATTATTCAACACTTTTTTTTCCAAACCATTCTCATTAAAGATTGAAAATGGTCCTTCTTCCAAATGTAAAGTTAAAAAAAGCAGTGATATTCACAGAAGTAGAGAGCTTTGACAAGGAGAGTCTGATTAGTCAATGGTAATCTATGTCAACATTTGTATTCTGATCTGGAACAACATTTTCTCAATTCTTCCTTCCTTAAACCCTCATTTACTTGAGAATCCATTGATGAATTTTCATAATCTAGACCTGCAGAAATGAATATCTCATCAGATTTTATCATACCTTCAGCAACCTCCACCTCATCTTCAACTTCAGCCTTGATCTAGCAAATTACTTGATGTCACAGTAAATCTATGCAATTAACACATAAAGTGCCAAGTTATTCAGAAAGTCTACAGATTTTATGCACACTTACACACTTCCAGCTTCCACTCACAATACATCAGTAAATCTATTATCCACAGCAAAGTTCTATCCCACAACCATTACAATCAGGAGCAGCACTATCACAGGCCACAAGAAGTTCACACACAAGATCAAAGGCATCTTTGCATGCATTTCCTCTGATATATACCATTATCTACCATCAATGCCCTTCTGAATTTTATGTAGGACAAATGGAACAAACTTTGTGCAAAATGATTAATGGACCCAAATTTCACATCAGGAGTCAAAGCAAGGACAAAATGTTATCAGAGCAATCCAACCTCCCTGGACACTATTGTCAACTATCTTGGAAAAATTAGATTCTAACATCATCATTGAGTAAGAGATTGCTGAACTAACAATCTCAAAAGGCCTCAAGAAACACAGTGGATTGTTAACACATTATAGTTGTAAATTGAGAAGGTAATGGCAATCTGTCTCACACTTAACCTCCATCTGTATAACCAACCTGTTTTCCCTTCCACTCCAACTTATCCCCATTTAAATCCTATATAGCATCAGCCAAACTGTGCATGCAATGAATTGAACACCAGACTCCTAATGAGTGAAAGGCAAGATTCCTCAATTTACCTTAGTTTTACAGCAGCTGTTCTGTATATGTAAGTATGTTCCTGCCTTTCTTTATACAACTATCTTTCCAATGTGCTGCAGGTTACTTAAATTTCCACATTTGATTTTAATCCCAAGGACAAATATTATGAACTAACCTTATTTTTCCCCCTCTTCCCAAATAGATATTCCATTATGCTATGGAATAATGGGGAGCATTAAAAATAAAATATCAGCACCTTTGTTTGGTCTAATGGTTAAAGATGCCAGATTAGAAACTGGGAGACCATGAATCGTAGTCCCACTTTAGGGCATGAAATGTGGCTGGTGACTTTGGGTCATCAGTCTCTCTCAGCCATACTCACTTTACAGGGTTGTTCTGGGAAAATAGGAGGAAGAAAGGGTATTAGGTATGCTTGACATCTTGAATTATTTATAAAAAGAATAAAGGCAGAATATATATATATATAACTAACTTTCTGACCCAGCTGAGCCATTTGCAAATCTCAAAAAGACATCGCTATATGTCTTGCAGTGTCAGTTTACATCCTCTGCCCAGGTGATATATATATATATGTGTGTATATATATATAACTGATAAATACATAAATAAAGGGAGACTAGTATAGATCTATTTCAAGCTATTTAGCTCTCATCAGCTAGCCACACCCCTTTTTTACTGGGATTTACTGGGATTATATATATGTAAATATAAAAGCTGACAAACTTTACAAAGATTATATTGTATTCCTGTTAAGCAGTAGTTTCTCCCTACTCCCATAATTCATTTTTAAAAACCAATCTCAATTCTGTAATAGTTATCAACCATAGCTGAGGTTAGTTCCTTGATCTCAGAATTGCTCTCTCTCTCTCACCAAAAAGAACACTTCAACCTCAAAAAGAATAAATGGGTAGATTTGAAGTAGATAAATAGACCATGCGTAAGCAAGCTTTGAGTGTCCTGAGATATCATGTCAACATCCTATTTAGATGAAGGACAGTATTATCTTTGAATGGATTCGGTTCTTTTTTAAGCAAGGCCCAAGATACCAGTGCTGGTTGTTGGTCATTTACCAGTTTAGGAGAACTTATGGTAGAAGAACCAACTAGACTTTAATACTAATCTTTCATATGAAATTAATGCACATTACAAATCAGGGTTAAAAGTTGAAAATGGCTGTGTTAAAGGAAAGAAAGCATCCATTTGAGAGTTGTCAGAAAAAGGAACATTAGTGGGTTCATCACTGAAATGTGAAAAGCTAATTTGCAACATTGTTTTTAATTTAAAAGCAGCCATGTCCCTCATGCTATTCCTATCTGACCATAGTATCATCATCATAGTAGCATCACATAATAGGATGCTAATTGACACAGTTTCAGATATAAAGCTCTCAGTCCAATGTATTATGATTCCCTGGTCTAAGACCTGGTTTAAAATCTGCATTCAAAGCTAAAAGCTTTCAGTTTCTCTGTAAAGAGGAAAAAATAATACAGTTTTATCTGAGTCCGGATGCAAGCTTGCCTACCAATATTGTTCCTCCCCCCTCCGTGAAATAGAATAGCATTTATCAAAAAATAGTATTGCATGTATGTAGAATCTTAAGAAATGATCTCTAGTATTAGGTATAAAAAATTCCAATGACCTGTTGATAATAATTCTTCCTGGATTGTTAACATATGTGCTAGTCAATTCTGCAGAAAATAAATGATGGCATTCATTAAAATATTTTATTCAAAACATTTTAGATTGCATCAAAGAAAAAAAAATCTCAGGAAGTCTTATTTGATCAATCAATGTAAAGGAACAAGTGATTCCTTGGCATAGCTAACCTCCGCTTCAAATAGTATTCAATTGCTATAATCTATCAAATTTGTCCTGGAAAGAAACCCTTTTGACCTCAGTAGGAGTTTTGCATATGATCTGCTTAGTTCCTATTATATATATATATCCACTTGTGAATTCCTTTCCTTTCCTTCTTTCCTTTCCTTTCCTTTCCTTTCCTTTCCTTTCCTTTCCTTTCCTTTCCTTTCCTTTCCTTTCCTTTCCTTTCCTTTCCTTTCGAAATTCTCCTCTATAATCAAATGTTTTATTCATTTGCTTTAGCCTGGTCTGACATATACAAAGTCAGAACAACCCCTAGTGTCAGAACATAGCACAAACATAAATATCTTTATATAGCAACTAATCTGTTAGAGTATTGAACCATTCTCCTTGACAGATTAATGAAAAGATAGGTAGATATATGGATAAATGGATGGATGAATAGATGGATGGATGGTAGATAGATAGATAGATAGATAGATAGATAGATAGATAGATAGATAGATAGATAGATAGATAGATAGGTACATAGAGAGATGAAGTTACACAGAGAATATGATTTTTTGCAAGAGTAGTTGTATGTCTGCCAATTGATGCCTGGCAGATATTTCTTACCACTTTTCACAAGCAATAGACTCAGAGCAGTAAGGAAAAGTGTTGTGGATGAAATAAACATCAAGAGGGAAGTAGGATCACAAACTTCTCAGGTTCTAAAACTAAATAATATAAAATCCACAAAATGTTTCTCAGGTTAAACAAAACTTTCTGGCTTAACTATCTCATCTCTCTCCAGATATGTTACTGTATAAAGATTCAATTAAATTGGTTACTTCCATTTAATTTGCTGTAGGAAGAACTTTCAATGAGTTTAAAAATATTATATGATAATTATTCAGAAAATGGACTTCTTAAATATATTTGATGATAAATGGAGAAATATCATCTGAGTTATATCTTGTGGTTATACCTGACAATTTAATTTGGACTTCAAAAATATTTAGGAAAGACTAATTAGATGTCTGATAGATAATTTATCTTAGATTTATTTGTTGATTGGTGATTCATCCAATGGAATGAAAAATTGACAAACAATTTTTAAAATATACTCCATTAGTCTTAATTTATTTTAGATTCCAGGTAACAAACTGTGGCAAAGTACCCTCTATAAGAGGAATGGAAAACTTATTTTTCTCATCTAGTATAACTAGAAATCATAGCTGCTGGAGACTGTAGTGAAAATCATGGATTTTTACATTTTACAACTAAGAAACAAAGGTTTTTTTGTGGGAAGTGGGGGGAGGGGAAGAAAGGATGCTAAGTTTCTGATCAGATTCAAAGGAGAGACACGTCATAAATTGTTGATTGGTAAAGGTAGAAAACAAAGTATAAGTATAAATTGCCAGTTTTTTAGTGGAGAAAAGTACAAAGTGGACTTCTTTAAGGTCTTTCCTGGGTTCCTGGAATCATCAATAACCAGTGAATGGATCAAATTTAAAGATAACACTGAAGTATTGATGAACTTTGGAAAAGCAGGATAGAAAGAATATTGACACTTTTGAACAAAAGACTCTGAGAATACAGTGAATAGTGAAAAGAACAAACCAATACATTGTTGAACTGATCAGGATCAAATAATCCTTCCACCAACACCTTGTGCAAAGACCCAATTCTTTGGAGGGGCTCTAATGCTGGGAAGTATGGAAGGAAAGAGAAGAAAGGACAACCAGTAGCAATGTAGATGAGCTCATTTACACTGGTGATGAGTGCATCTTTGAAAGATTGGAAAAACATGTTAGAGACAGATGATTATTGAGAAAATCTATATGATTGCTAAGAGCTGACAATAACTTGATGGCCGTCAAAATATTGAAGGTGGTAAAAATTAAATATCACTGTGATATTTTAAAAATTTGGTAAATGGTCCTCCAATGGCAGTCACAGATGGGATCTGAGTTATCTATAAGTAACCAGGAAAAAGATCTTGGAGTCATAACTGCAGGTCAATTCAGTATATGGTAGCTGGGAAAATGGTAAATTTCATGTTACAGTTCTTTATAAATGGGATACAATAAGAATAATGTAAAAATGACAATGTCTTTATGTCCAATATGGTGTGCCCATGTTTATTCAATTTTGTATAATTCAGGTCACCACATTTGAAAAATTATATATTATAATTATATATTAAATTATATAATTATATATTAGAGCTGAAAAAGGGGCAGAAAATGACAACCAAAATTACTGTGGTGGAAGTGGAGGATTATTTTCCATATTTTTTCTTGTTATTGGTTTCATGAGAAATTTGTAATCTTCATATAAGTATGCAATATTAATAGATGCATATACAGATATATAAAAAGTAATAACCAACTTCAGGCATTCTTAGCTTTATTAGCAACAAAAGTGAGAGTATAAGAACCTAAGAATTTACCTATCTAATTTCTAACTCTAGAAAAATTGCCTAATATAAAATGATGTTTGGGCCACCTTGACTACTAATCCATTTAGATTTTTTTTAGGATTACCAAATCAAGGTTGCAGAACTAGACAACAGGAACAAATTGGTGGTTTTCTATAAGTCTTTGATGCCATCTGGTGGTTGTCTGGCTTTTTGCAGCCCAAAGAAATAAGTTAGCCCCAACACCATGACCAGATCAATTAGAATCCCAAAGATCATAGATTACCCAGATCTTCTCTTCCAAGATTAAACAGAGAATCTGTCTATTTCTGATATCTCAATATTCAAGGATGGTTGGACTGCGAAGATCTGTGATTCTGATCATTCACAGGCTTCTCCAGCCCTCCTTCATATCCTTAAACTGTCAAAACCCTTAAAGCAGTCCCAGGACTACTCCGGATAAATTCCTTCTCAGTGTAAAGCAAACACCTTTCTGTTCTCATTTCTGCTCTGCAACTGGAAGGGTTTAGGGAATTGTGACAGCCCCTCAGATTTTGGAACCATCTGAGATTAGGATTTGGACTGCCATGCACAAATGATGAAACAGGTCTTCTATACCTTTATTTAGCAGATGGAGTTTTGACAAGTGCGGCCTATTTATTATACAGATATGAAAAAGAAAAATCTTTCTTATGCACTCATTAAAAATGCAGGAGCATTATATTTGTCATCCTACACTGCTCTGCTTATGTTCCAATATTTTCTAATTAGGTAGAAATATTCTGTGTATTTCTTTGTTTAGATCCGTGTTCTTGCCATCAAACAATTTTCCTATAAATTTCCTGCTGACACTATGCAATATTGTGCCTGGCATGAGACAGGAAGCCATTTCTTCGAAGGCAGTACAACAATTTTGTTTAATTGAGCTTTGACAATAATGAAAACATTTGTCTCTTTACAACAACTCCAACCGACTTTGATTAAAGATATTAATAAACTTCAAAAGGGTAAATCTAATTTCCCATTTGGAATGGAGAGCAATGTTCCACGGCAATAAAGTGATTAGCTCAGAGTTATTGGCAGGGTGACTTTATCCAGGCTTCTCAGATGCTATTTATATTGACCCAAGTGCATCTGGAACCATTGCTGAGGTTAATCCTGTGATGCTGGGTGGTGTGTTTGCTAAGTGATATCCAGTATAAATAGTGCTTGATCTTAGTCGCCTCAAAAGAGTCAGAGTGATTGTAGCATGTTCCTAATATATAAAAATGTTTGAGCTTCACTGACTTACTGACTCTTTAATTTACTGGTAGGCTCCTTCAGCTACTAACAGAGTATTGGAAACATTTACAAACTTAAGTCAAAGGATTAGCAGAAGAAAAACATCTTAAAAAGAACACTGCCATTGATAAGGGATAGTGCAAGAGCATATAATTGAGATCATGTAGGTGTGTGTCTCTCTCTCACACACACAAACAAAAAGCAGCCAGTATCTAAAGTCAAATCCTGAGAGGAGGAAGTAAAGAATTACCAAATCTTGAGAGAGATTCATTTATTTTGTGATAAATATAAATTCAAGAAGTTTTATTCTTCAAAAACAAAAATTTGATTATATTGTATAGGGCCGTGATGGCGAACCTACGGCACGTGTGCTACAGGTGGCACGCAGACCCCTCTCTGCGGGCACGCGAGCCGTCGCCCAGCTCAGGTTTACCACGCATGCACACGCGCCTCTCACCGGCCAGCTGATTTTTGGGTATCTACCACACATGTGTGGAGGGCAGGGCACATGCGGGAGATGCGCGCGTATACACGGGGAGGTGGCGGGGTTGTGCGTGCATGCGCAGGGGTGTGGGGAGCATGGGGGTGTGTGGTGCTCCCTCACGGCCCATTTTTGGTCCCAGGAGGCTGCAGGGAGGCCTGCTAGGCTCAAAATGGGGCAGGGGGCCATGTGTGCATGCGCGGGGGCAGGGGGAGCATGGGGGTCACATGTGCGTGTGGGGGTGCATGGGGGGATCGCACACACATGCATGGGGGGCGGGGGGAGCACAGTGGGTGTTGAGCATGCATGCACGAGGGGCGGGCACGCGGAGGGTGTCACACATTGCTTTCAGCACGTGATGAGAAAAAGGTTAGCCATCACTGGTATAGGGAAATGATACTGGGAAGGGGGAATCTATAAAGAAATCTAACAAACAAATTAAGCAATGCAATATACTCTCTTTTATTCATGTTGCAAATAGGAAAGTGTGTGTATGTATGTATTTATTCATTCTATATCTATTAATCAGTATTAATCAATTACTTAGTTCCAATTTTTCATTAAGCAATGATAAAATCCTCCTTTCTACATAATATTACAGTCCCAAGCTGGAGCAGCATCAGATTACAAACCATATTTCACATGTTTCTCTTCTGGAAATATTTCAATCTATCAGACTTGAAATAGAAGTGAAAGTTTTCTAGTTTTTATTAATAGAAAAAGCATATTAATTTCTTATCTATTTATTGAAGGCAAATTGTTTATGTATTTATTTATTTCCTTATTTATTTATTAAAATTTTGTGCCACTTATGACCACAACTGGGATCAGAATTTGTGTTGCTAAGCAAGGTGGTTGTTATGCGAGTTGGACCCTGTTTTACAACTTTTTTGCCACTCGTTAAGTGAATCACTACAGTTGTTAAGCTAAACCGGCTTCAACTATTGACTTTGCTTGTTGGGAGCCATCTGGGAAGGTGACACTGGGACACTGCAACCATTGTAAACATGCCAGTTGCCAAATACCCAAATCTGATTATGTAACCATAGGGATGCTGTAGTGGTCATAAGTGTAAGGACTGGTTATAAGACACTTTTTTCAATGCCATTGCAACTTTGAACAGTTGCTAAATGAATGGTTGTAAGTCAAGGACTGCCTATATTAAAGGAACGGAAAACTTTGAAACTAATATATATTCCAAAGGGGGGGGGGTTTACTATTTTTATTTTTTTCATGGTATTTTGACAAAAATGTATACCATTCAATAAATTGCTTTTGCTGGAATGGAAATGGAATATAATAATTACACAACACTAAAAGCAGAAATGTACATATAGTTTGCATTAGTGGTTTGTCGATGTGTGTTACGTGTCAGCATTTGAAAGGCATTTTCTCCCATGAAACATAATACACAAAGGTTTGTATGTTTTTTTTTAAACTACATAATTAATATAAATTCTCTAACCCTAACCCTAACCCTAACCGTAATAGAATTTTTCTCATAGCGTATTCTTTATCAAATACATTTATTGGATACAAGCTCTTTTAAATTTTCTCTTGGGACATGACATTCAGAATTGTAGTTTCAGACATGTCTGCCACAAACAAATGTGGGTTGTTGTTGTTGTTGTTGTTGTTTGTTGTTGTTGTTGTTGTTGTTTTGAGATTCAGTTTAATACCCTCATAAGTACCATGAGAAGTGTCCAACTTTGGTAGATATTGCATATCTTGTCCCACAAACATTCATACAGGATTTAATTTTTGCCCTTCACATGAAAATAGTAGTGAATAAATTTATATGGCCAGTGTAACAGGAAACAGTGGACATTGTTTTTCAAATAATAGATTTAAATAATGAATTTCCTGTGGCAATAAGGAACATGTAACCAATGAGACTACCTGAAGGACTGATAGAAACTTACGTTAATTTGTACTAGCAATATATATATATAGAACAAGAAAGATTTTCTAGCGCCTGGTAAGCAATGTATTTACAAACTGTATTTACAATTTCACTGCCCTTGAATGACATGCTAAGAGTTACATTCCAAAACATGGGTGGTGCTTGGAAAAAGAAGTGGGCAGGAGGAAAGTGATGCATTTCTTACATTTTAATTAAGTGTACACACAATAAAAAGCAACCAAATTAATAATATTTTGACTCTAATAGATTCTAGTGAACTATAATACGGACATTAATATGATTAACAACATACATACAGTAGATTATTCTCTCACAGTCGTGAAACAGAAAAAGAAACGTGAGAACAATCAAGATTATGACATATTGGTTTTAAGTGCATAGTTATTTATAATTTTCCCAGGTAGATCCCTAGTAGTTTCATTTAAAAAAGATGAACCCGGCCGTAAGAAGTTCAGAACAAAACAATGGATTAAAAACAGTGTTCTTATATTCAAAATGTTGTGGTGTATTGTTGATTTAAGAATCCTTTCAATTTTCCATGCTCATTTCCTTTTCCAGCAATTATTCAATTATGAAAAAAAAAATGCTTTCCCTAACACCTCTCTACTTTCAAAAGTATTCCAGTTTATATCTGGTGAGAAAAACCTCAGTCTAGATACATTAAATGATTAAAATTGAAATCTCCAGTACTTACCTGGGAATCACCCCAATGAGAAATATGAGAATGCACAGATGTGTGTCTGTCTGTCTGTCTGTCTGTGTGTGTGTGTGTGTGTGTGTGTGTGTGTGTGTGTGTGTGTGTGTGTGTTTCTGCCTTAATACACACATACCGGGTTTCATTGTGATGTATGCTATATATTAGTAAAATTAAATCTTTGTCTGTGATATTTGACCTTAATGATCCATTCCTATATGCACATAATTAGTATTGGCATTATAAAGTGTTTGCCAAGTATATAGAAAGTAGCTTTCCATACCAAGCATTTAGTCCATAAATGATCTAATTCTTATTGGGCTATTTCTGCTATGGAATAAGGCATACCTATTCAGTATCAACTATTTGTAGGAAGATAGAAAATCATTAAAAAGAAAAAAGAGAGTACTACTGAAAATATTTGCCCAAAGCTATTAAGCTATGTCTGATTTATTAATCAAAAGTGAATAGCAATATGCTATATAGTGTAGATTTATTTAACATTTCTCCTCCTTAAATTATTTTTATATAGAACAGGTAAAAAAGTAATTATTCTAATTAGGAAAAAGTCCTCCAATGGTTTAATTCATCGTCCAACAAATCAATATTTAATTAACAATGTGTCAA
The DNA here is from genome assembly GCA_003457575.1 of Thermophis baileyi. Lineage (NCBI taxonomy): Eukaryota > Metazoa > Chordata > Lepidosauria > Squamata > Dipsadidae > Thermophis > Thermophis baileyi. The sequence goes on from QLTV01001703.1 coordinate 1,021,797, forward strand.
AATCAAACTATTTGGCATTAGCTGCTTCCTGGATAAGTATGTAGGGTAGCAATAGCATTTTTCACTGCTTAGCAAACCTAATTAAAAATACATCACTATCTGAATTTGACATCGGCTCCTCCTTTGCACCAGTTTTAAACCATGAAGCAAGTATTTGACAAAAAAAAATCACTATTTTATGAATAAATATGATTTGCCACTAGCCTGCAAAAGGATACAGGCAAGTACCATATCAGTTTGTAATAATCTTTCTTCACCTGTTTCCCATTGGTTGATCACATCCTATTTTTAAGCCTCCAACCAATCATACAACTAATTTAAGCTGTTGGTTGTCTGACCACAAATCTGAGGGGTTTACTATCAACTCACCTGTACTGTATGTGTTGGTATTAATTGGGCTGCAGTCCTGTGAGGCGAAACAGATGTTTGAATCCTTCATTCCATCCAACTGGCCAATAACATAAAATTGGCAGGCATCTCGGTCCTTCTGTTCTTAGTGCCCTATTATGCTTAGCAATATAACTTCAACTCTTCTAGATGGCACATTACATAGAACATAGAATAATAAGAGTTGCAAGGGACCTTGGAGGTCTTCTAGTCCAACCCTCCACTCAAGCAGGAGACACTATACCATTTGAGACAAATGGTTGTCTAGTTTCTTTTTGAAAGCTTCCAGTGATGGAGTACCCACAACTTCTGAAGGCAAGCTATTCCATTGGTTGATTGCTCTAACCATTAGGAATTTTCTATCTAGTTCTAGGTTGCTTCTCTCCTTGGTTAGTTTCCATCCATTGCTTCTTGTCTTACCTTTTGGTGTTTTGGAAAATAGTTTCCAAACTATTTTGGAAAATAGTTTCCAAACTATTTTGGAAAATAGTTTCCAAACTATTTTGGAAAATAGTTTCCAAACTATTTTGGAAAATAGTTTCCAAACTATTTTGGAAAATAGTTTCCAAACTATTTTGGAAAATAGTTTCCAAACTATTTTGGAACAGAAAGACAGGATAGCCAAGTTGAAAATGAAGAGGCAAGTGAACTGTTGGAGAAATGGAGAAATGTTTTAAACTCCAAATATAGTCGAAAGGTAGCATAGATGTACATTACATTGCAAAAGTTCTTGTTTAAATACAGAATAACAGAAAATATAACAGGTGGAGAAAAGGTGTAAAAATCTACACAAAGTTTACAATACATTACCCAGTTCCCTCCAGATTATAGCTCCCATCAGGTAGAAAGCTGTGATACGAAAACATCTTAAAGAACTGGTTGGGGTTGTCTCTTTTCTTCATCTCCATTCTAGAGTTAATATCTATACTAAGCAGTGACAATGTCTTCCTAAACTGTGTCTTCTATTGTAAAGGATATGGCAATTCTCAAACAAAACTAAATGATATCCATCTCAGCCTCCATATTACATTATTTTTAAGTAGCAAAAGGAAGGATTATATTTGGAGAAGGATAAGATGTTCAATGAAGCAATGGATTGATATGATCAACAATGTCCTGCTTCTTCACAAACTCTTTTAAGAACATTTGCTCCAGTACTTTTCATGTTTTATAGCAATCCATTTGGTACAAATCAAACACGGTTCCTTGTAGAGACAAAGTTCTATTCTAGGAATGCTGTGCAATTACAGCTGCTTGTCACTGTTTTGTCACACACAGATGTTGCAAGCAGAGACCTTTTCTATAATTGCCAGTTTTAAATGCCTGAAGTGAGTACTTCTTGAGTTTGGGGAAGGTAAAATGTCTAACAGATAAAAATCTTCACAAAATAAAATGAGCACAGAATGTTCAACATTATGTTACCTTTAGGCAGCTTTATATTGTGATCATCCTTAGTTAACTACAGAGTTTTAGTTTCTACATCTCCAAGGAATACTCTGGAGCATTGGAAGGGGGAAAAAAAGCAGAAAAGTGCAATCAAAAGGATGTGAAGCAGCTCTCTGAGAAGAAAAAAAAAAAGTATAGTTTGCACAGGTAAAAATTAGCTTGTACAATACTTTCCCATTGGCTATTGTTGTTGTTAGTTAGTTGCGAAGTCATGTCCGACTCATCGTAACCCCATGGACAATGTTCCTCCAGGCCTTCCTGTCCTCTACCATCCTCTGGAGTCCATTTAAGCTCACGCCTACTGCTTCAGTGACTCCATCCAGCCACCTCCTTCTCTCTCGTCCCCTTCTTCTTTTGCCCTCAATCGTTCCCAGCATTAGGCTCTTCTCCAGTGAGTCCTTCCTTCTCATTAGGTGGCCAAAGTATTTGAGTTTTATCTTCAGGATCTGGCCTTCTAAAGAGCAGTCAGGGTTGATCTCCTCTAGGGCTGACCGGTTTGATTGCCTTGCAGTCCAAGGGACTCACAGGAGTCTTCTCCAGCACCATAGTTCAAAGGCCTCAATTATTTGCCACTCAGCCTTCCTTATGGTCCAACTTTCACAGCCATGCATTGCAACTGGGAAAACCATAGCCTTGACTATATGCACTTTTTTTTGTGGCAGGTGAGTCTTATGGCAGTTGAGGTCCAAACACTTGGACTTCAACTTAGATTTCAAGAAGAGTCCATCATGTCTTCTGAAATAATTTAAAACCCATCTTCTGAAAATAGAGCTTTATTTAATTATATTATAACTTTCATTGGAGATAATAGGTTTATGTAGCAGGGGGAAAAATGAGAACAGTGTGAAAGAGATCTAGCTATTTATGGAGAATAATCAGATGTAGCCTAACATCACAGAACATGTGTAATGACTCTCTTTCTATCCAATAATGGGTACCTCTGAGATATGGGCTTCAAGCACACAAAGGACACTAAAACTGAGTATTAATTTATCATACAATACAGACATTCATTTTTAGAACTATATCTCTTTTTAATGTGGTACAGAAAGTGTTTTATGAGGTCTTGGATTATATGATCCTTGAGGCCTCTCTGTCTTTCCCCTCTCTGCCCCTGCTCTTTTTTATTCTGCTCTGGGGCTTAGACTTGGTGGGGAAATTAACTAGCCTTTAGCAGTGTATCCATTTCTTCAAATATAAATGTGAACTTTAAAATCTCTTCTCTCAAAGAACACTCATTTTATTAAGCAACCATATTTCTTTTCATATACCTTGGGCAAACAGTGTCAAGAGTCTTCTGTGTGGATTTTCCTTTGCTGCAATGAAATGGAAAAAAAATCCCAACTTTAATAGATTGCTTGGCAATATTGATTACTGTTGAAATGTAGATAATATTTTCTTCGTTGCAGCTGCTTTTATTAGATGTAACCTAAAGGTGTACAAAATCAGGATTTTTTTCTGCTTGAAAATCTTACAAATACGAATAGAATACATATATTCCTTAAGCTTAATTTTGTTTTCAGTTCATTTCTTTTAGTCAAAAAAGTGGAACGAAAACTTCATCTAAGGATGTAGCAGATAAAAACAAATTTTTGAAAAAAACAGAAATTTCTCAAAATTCGGCTAGTGCAAAAATAATAAATGATGTCAGATATTCAACACATGTTACACCACTACTGCATCAGTTGCATTGGTTGCTAGTGTGTTTCTAGGTGCAATTCAAGATTCTGCTTGTCACCTTTAAAGCCCTCCATAGCTTGGGACTGGATTACCAGAGGTACAGTATTCTCCCAGTTGTTTCTACCCATCCAATTTGATCTAGCAAGTTGGGCATACTACAGGTCCCATCAACTGAGTGTGTTGGCTAGCCGAAACTAGGAGATACACCTTCTCTGCTGTAGAGTGAAACGTCAGAGGACCCAACATTTACCTGCCAGAGGAAAACCTGCAAACAATAAATTGGCACCCAGAATTGAGAGAGAATGAGAGTGAGAATGAAAACTTCCTTTCCTAAGAGTAGAATTAGGTAGGATTAAGGCTAGAGTCGGTTAAAACTGTATTATACTCTTCACACAAATATATTTGCAGAGTTGCTATACTGTTGAACTTTGAATTCAAAAAAAGAAAAAAAAATGATTAAAATGCAGCAGGCTGTACTTTCAGTAGAGAAAGAGGGAAGGGAAGATTCTCTTCACAATGGAATGTAAGGGAATTATTTGGAGGATAAGAAATTTTCAAAAGAAGAATATCACCCCAAATTATTGATACTTTGTTCTTTATTGATCTGTCTAATTAGAAATTCTGCAATATGTGTATGTTCCATTTTGTTTCATTCATTTTATATCTTGGTATTCACAACTAAACCAATTTTGGTTTAATGGCAATGTGGAGATCTAAACCCAGATAAAACCAGCATCTTATTCATTGCACCAGATCAAAGCCAAGACAGATCAGTTCATGAAATGCCCTCGGGTGTCATTGTATAAGCCCCTGGTTTATGGTCTCCATGTATATTACATTGAATTCCCATGAGCCCATCCAATATCTGAAAAAAAATATACCAAATACTTGTCTAAATAAATAATTCTGGTGACCAGCTCCCAGCAATATATGCAAACAGCTGAGAAGCTTCTAGAATATTGCTGTTCAGTAATCTGTCTGGCAACCAAATTACTTTATTATTCATTTAACCAGACACTTATATAGCTTTGAAGGAAAGTAAATAACTTATGGGAATAATCCTTTATTTTTAAGCATGCAATATGTCAAGCATCCTTCATTCTGTTACTCTTCTAGCTAATTGAAATGTACATGGTTGAAGGCTCATCTTTACAAACAGACAGTTGGAATGGGTGATTTGGCCTGCCTGACCACTCCATGTTATTCATGTATGATTATCTTTCAAAATACATAATTCATTTTAGGTTGAACAAATTAATAAGACCTGGTATAACTCTGTTTTTTCCCCCATTTGTTGGATTAATGGTCGATAGCAATAGCACTTATATATATACTTATATACCGCTTTACAGTGCTTTACAGCCTTCTCTAAGCTGTTTACAGAATCAGCATATTGCCCCCAACAATCTGGGTCCTCATTTTACCAACCTCAGAAACAGTAGTGGGTTCTAAAACCCGTTGCTACTGGTTCGTGCGCGCGCCACTTCTGTGCATGCGCAGAAGCTTCTGCACATGCGCAGAAGCATCCCGGGTGGGTGGGCGGAGCATCCCGGGTGGGTGGGCGGAGCCTCCTGCTGCCACCACTACCGGTTCACAGAACCTGGCTGAACCGGGAGCAACCCACCGCTGCTCAGAAAGATGGAAGGCTAAGTCAACCTTGAGCCTGGTGAGATTAGAACTGCCGAACTGAAAGTAGTCCTCAGTCTGCAGTCAGCAGAAATAGTCTGCAGTACTGCATTCTAACCACTGCTCCACCATGATTCATATCTGGCAGATATAGCTTGTAGAAATTTGAAATAGTATTCTCCATCCTCAAAGTAAATCTCTCTCTCTCTCTCTCTCTCTCTCTCTCTCTCTCTCTCTCTCTCTCTCTCTCTCTCCTCCCCTCCCCTCCCCTCCTCCTCCTCCTCCTCCTCCTCCTCCTCCTCCTCCTCTTCCCCACTGTATAGAGGACAGGATGTCAATGTCAATGTCTGGAACGCCAAAAGGTAGTCCAGTCCAATTTAATGCCCATTTTGATCAGAAAACAGAACACTGAACTACATCATTTAATAAACTAGTGTGAAAAAATGCAAATGACTGTAACCTTTATAGCCCTGTAAAGCTTTCATTTAAAAGCCAATCGAATCTCCATATTCCATTGATTTTCCAAATTGCTTTAATGATTTAGAATGAATCATGCTTTTAAAAAATTGATTCAGAAAATTCAGCCTACTCCATTTGCTGTATCTATTCAAAATGAATAAATTGAACAACATAAATGATCTAATTGAATCACTGATTTATATTGGATTGGATCGTGTTAGTGAACAGAGCCGAGGTGGCGCAGTGGTTAGAGTGCAGTACTGCAGGCTACTTCAGCTGACTGTTCAGCAGTTCAGCGGTTCAAATCTCACCGGCTCAAGGTTGACTCAGCCTTCCATCCTTCCGAGGTGGGTAAAATGAGGACCCAGATTGTTGGGGGCAATATGCTGACTCTGTGAACCGCTTAGAGAGTGCTGTAAAGCACTGTAAAGCGGTATATAAGTCTAAGTGCTATTGCTATTGCTAAGTGCTAACTTAAGACAATGAGAATGGAATTCAGTTTGTGGGCAAAATGGCCCTCATGAAGAGTTCTAGTTTGTTAAATTTGAGATCTGGATGGCTCCTGCCCTGATCATATTCAGGAAACTATTAAAGACCTGGAATTTCCCCAGGCTTTGGGCATATATATTTATTTGTAAACTGTCCAGAGGTACTAGGAGTTCAATGGTCTCTAAACTGTATAAATAAATGCATGCATAAATACATAAATGCATAAACAAACAAACAAACAAACAAGCAAGCAAACAAGCAAACAAACACCTAACAGTGCAGGACTTTTAAAACTGACTCTTTAAAATCTAGACCTAATAAAATCAACTCAGATAACTGAGAACAGAATATGGTGAAATCTAGAGATTGTAGCCCTAAACATGGGCACATTCCTGCCAAATTCAAGTTAAAAAGATCGTGGAGGTTGGAGTAAAAGAAAATGGACACTGTAAGGAACAAGAATGATATTTTCTGAATGCAACAAAATTGCTTGCTATGGTTGATGGTAAAATGTAAGGAATTTGTTCACTAGAGTTTTCCATTAAATAATTTACTCAGTGCAACTGTTCATCTCATAAAACATGGTTACAAAACTCTGGCATTAATATCTATATTAAATAATACCACTAGCAATAGCACTTAGACTTATGTACTGCTTCACAGTGCTTTAACTGCTCTAAGCAGTTTACAGAATCAGCATATTGTCCCAACAATCTGGGTCCTCATTTTACCGACCTTGGAAGGATAGAAGACAGAGTTGAGAGGAGAGAGAGAGAGAGAGAGAGAGAGAGAGAGAGAGAGAGAGAGAGACCTGTTCAAGGTCATCCAGCTGGCTTTCATACCTAAACGGACTAGAATTCATCATCTCCTGATTTTTAGGCTACTGCCTTAACCACTAGACTCAACACTCCCAGAATTATTACACAGGAATGGTAAAGAAAATGGTGTAAACCATACTGTGAGCTTTATAGCTGGAATATAACTTCTGATAATACTATGAGCTGCCCTCACTATGGTTTGACCCAGGGTCTCTAAATTCTACATTGCTACCTCAAAGGCTCCTAGTCAACAGGGTTGTTTGGTCTCACTGTTATCTATCTCATTCCCCTTTCAAGGTTATCAGCTTCAATTATTCTGTTCTGCTAATATACATTTCAGAACCATAAATAAAGGACAGAATATTACTTGTCCTGAACACCTGATCACAAAGAGCATCCTGATTTGTAACCTGCCAATCATTGTATCTATCACATACCTTAATTTCTGATTTATTTTGTTGAGGAATGGATTTTTTATAGTGTTTGTTTCATGTTGTTCTTTGGTCCCAAATCCCACAGCACCATCATCTGTCTGAGAGTGGAGCAATGGAGAAACAGAGAGAGAATGAAGTCTATTTCTGAGCCAATAGCCAGAATTAAAATGGCTTAGACATCCTGCCTCGGTTTGGATAGATTTTTTTTATCCTGAATAACACTATTCTGTGTCCTGATCAATGCTAATATACCCTCAGTAATCGCTTAGTAGCTATGATCAAGTGGCACTCCAAAATTTGCAATAAAGTAAATATCTTTTTCTGATTGATGATGGAAAATTCTAAGATCATATAGTTACAGTGTTACAATGAAGGAGACAACTATCATCTTAACATTAATTTCATTAAACACCGTGAACAAAATCTACCACTTTCAGCCACACTCTTACCCAGTCAAATTTGTTCTATTTTTATTAATTTCTTCCCATGGGAATTCTAGAACCAAGAGTGCAAAGCCCTTTTCATTTTTTTCGCCAGTACAAATATGCTGCCCTTTTCAGTACCTTAAATCCTTTTCTTATTAATTTTGCATTCCGAGAACTCTTTCTTTGTAGAATTACAATCCTTTCAAAGAAGCTGAAGTTTGGTTTACTCTGTAAAATAATGATATAATCAAAACACTTCACTTGGGTTGTTTCTTGTCAATGCCAGATAAAAACATCAGACAGGATGGGATCTAATTGGATTTTGTTAGGTATCCTGTCTTCTGGTCTGAAATAACCAAACACAAATCAGTACAGATGTCTTATTTCTTGTCTCAAGGTAAAACCAAGCCTATGTATTTTGTTTTTTGCTCTGATTAAGGAGGAAATTATATGATAGGTGTCAATTGGTCTTGATGAACATACTAGAGATCATTGGTCTTAATAGTTCACTCATCTCCATAGAAGAAAATAATATATGTTGTTATCCTTTATATTAAAACTAGGATTTATTTGGATGGGAGTTACATTTTTTTCCAAGTTTCTTCTGGATAAAGATATATATGCTTTAGGATCTTCTGCTGGCACCATGCCAATACTAGCAATAGCACTTAGCACTTATATACTGTTTCACAGTGCTTTACAGCCCTCTCTGAGTGGTTTTACAGAGTCAGCCTATTGCCCGCAACAATCTGGGTCCTCATTTTACTGACCTTGGTAGGATGGACAGCTGAGTCAACCTAATAATCAACAGAGAAATCACATAGGAAGGACCTGTATGTGCTATAACATCTTTTATAGGTTGTTTTTCTAATAGCACAGTATTTTAGACCTAGAGAACTAGTGTTTTTATGGTATATTCAGGTTTCTCATTTCCTCAGAGAACAATTGATTGTTAACAATTCAAACTTTATTTGGCATAACACCAAATGAATAAGTAATTTAGTATGCTGCTTCTCTTTAAAGGTATCAAATCCTTACTATGAACTTATTAAAATCCTATTTATTTCTCAAAATAAATTCTACCAGAGTCCCTTTTTCCTATCCTAGATACTAGTTATTTTCTTTTCCTTTCCATCTTGCCCAAATGGCTACATTTTTTTCTTTTTCCTACTTTTTCTATGTAACCTGGCTTCTTTCCTGATGAGAAAGTGGCTAGTTAATCTTTTACTTTCATTCCAATAGAACAATTACAGTTCTGTTATATCCTATCTAGTTTTCAAACTACTGTCCATCTGTGATATTAGACTAAAGTTTTATACTAACATGATTATTCTCAAATGAGTCTTATCAGATTAATAAAGAGAAGAGGGGCTAGAGTGAATCCATGGAGTCATAAGAAGTTGAGATACCTCACAATCCTGACCAATGGGAATGGCATTGCTGACTAGCAGGTCTATCAGGTTAGCAACTGCACTGCAAAATTCTAGCTGATCATTAAATAGATATCAGCCTACTAGGTACATCAGTGGTGAGCTCTGATGAGCCATGATGACACAGTGGTTAGAATGCAGTACTGCAGGCTACTTCTGCTGACTGCCGGCTGACTGCAATTTGTCAGTTCGAATCTCACCAGGCTCAAGGTTAACTCAGCCTTCCAACCTTCCAAGGTCAGGACCCAGATTGTTGGGGGCAATATGCTGACTTTACAATATATGTAAATCACTTAGAGAGGGCTGTAAAACACTGAAATGGTATATAAATCTAAGTGCTATTGCTATTGCTATCAGACCAGGAAATGAAGTCCACAGAAAGTACTTTTATTGAGATTGGCTATAATCAATCCCGCTAGTCTTATACTACAGTAAATCAGGAGACCACCTTCAAATATTATCTCATTTATCAGGGCTTAAAAGTGTTTCAGCCCTCTTTCCCTAGGTTCCAAGGTCATCTACAATAGGCACAAAGAGCCAGAGTGGTCTGTATTTCATTGCTGTCATCTATTGGTTAACTTTGGGCAAAATATTCTGCTGTTTCTGAATTACATTTTTGGACATAAAACTATCATGTATTGAAGATAATGTCGATGAAGATTCTCAGTCATCCAGATAGAGTTGTCTAGAAGTTGAGTCATGCCTGTATACTTTGACTAAGCCTTCTTACCAGACCATTGAACAGTGAACTGCTACTTGACTCTACTTTTCATTTGCTCCTCCAGGTGCAAGATACTTTTTCTGCTATTTCAAATATCTTGGATTGGAACATGGATTATCCTTTTCCTTCTGTTCTTAATGTTCCTTGGGTTTCTGGCATGGGTTTGTAACCCATGTTCATTGCTTGCCATCCCTTCCCCACTTGGACAAGTTCTATAACATACTTCACAAAATGCAGTAGGATTTAACCATTCATAGGTTTACAAGGATATTAAATTTGTTGCTTCTTCTCTAAGATTCATCACTAGGTTGGATGAACTGGAGTAATCTTGCTATAATAGATCCTAATTCTAGGAGAAACATAGCATGATTGATCATTTAGATCACGGGTGTCAAACTCACAGTGTCACATTGCCACCATGTGACATTTCGCAATGTTTTTTCCCTTCCTGGAGCTGGGGTGGACGTGGCCTGCGTGTGACGCATCCAGCCCATGGGCCGCCAGTTTGACACCCCTGATTTAGATGATAAAGTGACTAGAGCTTGAGGGAAAGGAGAGTACAAAGTTGCACGAATCAGCACTCAGGTGAGGGAGGGAGGGAGGGAGGGAGGAAAGAAAGATTAAATTGGTATTTTGTTCTTAAAATAACAAATTGGAGCTTAAAGCAGCTGTGAAAGGTGGTCTGGATTAATTAATAAGTAATACGAGGCTCATGGCTATCAAATAATAGTGATATTAGCAAATTTCCTTGAAAGATGCCTCTCTTGATGTTAATCCCTCCCAGTCTATCACTATTGAGCAGTAACTGTCATCCATTGTGCCATTGATGTTTGAACAAAGCTTCTGATGTTTTTATTGACTCCTGTTATTTCTAGGCACTTGATTATTCAATCATGTGGCAGGGGCCAAATGCTTTCTTATAATCAATCCAACCTATATTCAAGTTGGTCTTCTTTCTCTTTGCAGTTTTCTAAAAACATATTAGTTAGGAGCTGATTTTTTTTTCTGTTCCTCTGCCGTTTGGACAGTTTCCTTTCTGTTTGGATGGAAAGAACTTGATTTCAATGACATGTTGTTGGACAATAGGTACAACAAGGGTTAGTAAGCAGGTAATCTGCCTGTGGGCCCTTTTGTTGGAACTTTCATTATCATGTAGGTTTTATTATTATTTTATTCTCACTTTCTTGTTTCATCACCCAATAACTTAATTAATGAATATTATAACATACATACATAGTGGTGCTAATTTAACAAGGCTAAAGAAATCTCATTGTTACAAATTTCTGGATATAGGTATACAATAGTGCACCTGTATTCTATTCCAAAGCTTCTGCTTGCTGAAACTTTTATTTTTAAATTTGTGTTTCCAGTTTCCTTGGCTGGATGACTGTCAAACCCATTTGTTTTAGAGGATTTGCAAATCTGATTTTCCTTGACAGGCTTGGATTCAATGTGTATCTTACAGGAGTTGTTTTCTATTAAGTAATGGCAAGTGGGAGAAAAAAAAATGAAAGAAACGTTTTGTTCAGAGGCCTTCAGCTGTATGACATCAATCGACCTTTGTTTTCAAGAGAATTAACCCAGTGGTAGAAATGTGCCTTAAGCTGGGGGAAAATAACAACCTTGTAATATGTAGACGTGCATAAAATAGACAGTTATCATGTCCCTTAATAACTGTAAAATCCTTCCCTCAGAAATTTGTAACTTGTAAATACAGTTAAGGTTGTGCCACTGTATGAATAAAGACTATACGAAGAAAAAACATCTTAAAAATAAAGAGATGTTACAAATTGCAGATATTTCTGCCTCACCCATAACTGAAACTGCATGTTTTAGATATTTACCTATCGAGAAAAAAATACATTCCAAAAGAATTACTTCTTTGCATTGTGTCCTGGGGCATTAAACTATGGACATTGGACAATCAGAAAGGGACATCCTGTTCATTCCTTTCTTTGTCTCTGGTCTTCTTTCTGCAGTCAGAAAACTGATGCTGTTAGAGCTCACCCTAATGTTCTGCTTACTGCATCAGGAAAATCACCTTGATAACATTTCCTGAGGACTTAATCTCATGTAGACACCTCTGCCTCATTTCCATTCCACTGAAGACACAACACAGAGTTTTGCTTTGTTGTTTTGATGTGAAAGTGGTCCTTTCCTTCTTCATCTGAAACCAATTTACTCTAGTGAATTAAGCTGTCAGGGGCAATGATCCACCCAGTGCCTAAGAGAGAAAAAAAGCATCTCATATTGCTTAACCTCTATCCAAGGGTGTTGAATCAGAGATCAGTAAATGGAGGTTAAAATGTGACTTTTTTGGAGGGGGTGCAGCAGTAATGAGAGGGTGGGGGGAAAAGTGCAGAGATTTTGGGACAAAAGGCTTGTGAAATGACTTTCTCTTCCTTAACACCTAACAAACACAAATGTCACTTTACCATGAGATACGATATGGACCAATGTGAAAATGAGAAAAAGAGTGAGAAAAGAGGGATGAGCCACTTGTATAAATGTTACTTCACAATGTATCAGCCCCCAGTCCTAGAGGTGATAAACATCCCCATTAAAAAGAAAATAAAAAACAGAAGCATACGTCAGAAGTGATTCCTCTTATATCAAGACAAAATGGCAGAAAGTGACTTTGATGCCTCACATCTACTGTATCTGATAGGAAGAGTATATGGTTAAGAAGTTTTTGGGAAAAAATCAAGGTGGAGGAAACACTATCAACTAACTAAATTAATTTAATTAATTTACAAGTTACTATAGCCATCACTTTTCTGTGAATTACTTGTTAATTATTATCTAGGCTTCTAAATTCTTTTTTATAGGGTTCAAAGAGAAACCCTGGTTCAATCTTCAGGCCCATTCTAGTCTAACAAAGATATGAGAAAGCAGTCTCAAAAATATTGTGTCCTGGATACTGGCTTACAAAAAGGTTGAATTTTATTTTCCCACTAAGCCAACAGTTAATATCTTGTATAATTCACCTTCATTCAATTGTGTCTGATACTTGGAGATTGCTTGGATAACTGCTTGCAATTTTGCCATTTTCACATCTTTAGGGCAGAGAGAACGTGACCAGTTCAAGGTCACCCAGCTGGCTTTATCCCAAAGTGGGACTAGAACTCATACTGTCCCAGTTTCTAGCCTGATGCCTTAACCACTACACCAAACTGGCTCTGCTTCACATAAGATTTTCACATAAGAGTTTTTTGTTGGCTGGATTTACTGTCTTGCTCTCTAAGAGAGAACAGCTGATAGTATCTATTTACAAGACTTTTTTTTTTTTACTTCTGCTCAGAAATGTTAAGTTGTTTGATTGCACTATCCTAGGTACCAACCCTGGTGTTCTGATCTAGTAACACTGTTATTAGTTCTGACCTAATAGCATCCTTATTAGATGCTCATCAGGCTGATTGATGAACCTATGCATTTCTCCTATAGCTGTGATGGCGAACCTATGGCACGCGTGCCACAGGTGGCACGCAGAGCCCTCTCTGCGGGCATGCCAGCCATCGCCCCAGCCCAGCTCCACCGTGCATGCACGTGCGTCTCCCGCCGGCTAGCTGGTCTTCGGGCCCCTGCCGCGCATGCGTGGAGGCAGGGTGCATGTGGGGGACATGCACACACATGCGCGGGGCAGGGTGCATGTGGGGGGGGTGCTCACATTGCATTTTGGGGGTGTGCTTGCATGCACGCAACCCCCCCTGCACCCCATTTTGGGCCTGGAAGGCTTCCTGCACCAACCTGGAAGTCAAAACGAGCTGCGGGGGTGCTGCGCGTGCCCCCCCAGCCCCATTTTGGGTCTGGAAGGCCTCCTGCACCAACCTGGAAGCCAAAACATGGCACGGGGTGCCACGCGAGGCACCCCCGCACCTGTTTTGGGCCTAGAAAGCCTCCTGCACCAACCTGGAAGCCAAAAATGGGCAAGGGGAGGCAGGGCACATGCACGGGCGACACACATGCATGCATGGGGGGACAGGGCACATGCGCAGGGGCAGGGCGGGGCAGGGCACATGCGCGGGGGGAGCTCGCATTGCATTTTGGGGTTGCACGCACGTACATTCGCATCCATATGCACATGCTTTGAGCACTTGGCACCAAAAAGGTTAGCCATCACTGTCCTATAGAAATTAGGAGGTTGCTAAATTTCACTCAGTCATAATTGCTCCAAGAGAGATATGGATTTAATTTTCTAGATTTGTTAATTTGGCAGTTATATTTGCTCCTTAGTTGGTTACTGCTTTGATTTTTAACTAATATTTATTTATTTTTGTTTTTTATTTACTTTGAAGCCAACATATATTTGGTTGGATTTCTGAATTTAAATAAATAATAAATAAAAATCATTTTTGTTATATGATATTCATGATAGATTTGCAAAATAAAACAAATTCATCCTACTTTTAAATTTCCACATGTTTTCTTCCAAATACATTTTAATATAACTTACTAAACTAAAGCAACTATCTATTTATATTCATAAATTATCATGAATTCATAATGTGGTGCATGAATTCAGGCAATGGTATAATTAATTCTTTAAAAAAATACGAAGCAATAGATCTTAAAGGTCAGCACAGGCATGTTTTTCCAGCATAATAACTTCTGGTTTTTTTTTTTATTAAACCTCTGCTGATTACATATTTTTGAAAATGCTGAGCAAATGTGCCTTTCGGCCAATCCAAACAATAAATAAGAAGATTCAACTTTGCATCTTGGAAACGCATTATCCATTAGAGTTATTAGGTTATCTCCCCACTAGGGAATACATGAAAAATCAGCCATGTTCTCACAATTAATTTATTTTTTTGGATTGTACCCTTTTCCTCAGAGCTCTAGGGTGGTATATACAGTGATTCCTCCATGTTTATTAAATAAAATTATGATTCACAATTAGTAACAGTTAAATATTGGAGTAGCCATTGATAATGCCATGTAGACATTCAGGTATTTGTTACCAAGCTGAAAGTCAAGGAAGGAGCATTTCCTTTAGCTTGATTTGGAAAGGCAAATCAATCCAACATTAAGCACAGTATCAGTTTCATCTCTACGTTTAGTTTTTGTGTTGTCTTTATAGCTCATTCAATGAATTCTGTGCTGAGGAGTCCTGTCAAACATCAGATGTTAGTCAATGATCAACAAGGACAGTGAAACTCAAGAATTGCTCAGGGAACTCTGGGAACTTTATCTCCTCAACTCATCTGTGAGAAGCTAAAGATTGCATAAATCTGTGGTTATGTGTGCATGTATTTTGATGAAACAGTTGCAGCACCAAATGTGGACTTAAAAATTCAATTTGAGATTATGCACTGATTCAAAAGAATGAAATAGATGATGTTTGCATAAACATGCACCTTCTTCTCCTAACCTTATCTAAGATAAATCTACCTCACAGGTTGTTATGAGGAGAAAATGTGAAGGAAAGGGAAAATGATGTTTCCATGAGTCTTCAGCCAAGGGTTGTGGTGCCAGCCAAGCCGCTTGATGCTTTTCATTTTTACATTTAAAAAAAAAATTAAAAGAGAGGGAAGCTGAATGTGCTATACTAAAAAGTGAGCTTTTGCTGGCCAAGGAGCCTTCACTTTCAAGAATTCTGTTTAGACCCAAATAGGACTTGTAAACTTTGCAGAGTACTTTTGAAGAAGAAAAAATGTGTACCTGTAATTTGGAACTGAAAACCTATTCCCAAAAAGAAAAAAGACCAACACAATCCCAACCTTTATCTACTAGCTGCCTTATTGTAGGGGTAGTGGAATGTCATCCATTACTCCATCAGATTTCTTCATGATATATTGTATTTTGACATCCACAGAGTTTTTTTTCTTTCTTTCTTTGAAATGGCTAAGAAGAAGAGGGGAGAAATTCAAATTGATGCAGGAGAAAAAAGGTTTAAATATTTTCAACAGTAATGCACCAGATTGGGATCCATGTAGAGGAGAAGGAAGAGAAGGTAGTTTCATGCTACATGCATAATTTAAAACATAGTTTGATACTTTCTCCTGAATTTGAAAATATTTTTTCTCTTTATTGGTTATGTTTCTACATACTTGGTATATTTCACCATGGAATGTATTTTACTTATTGAATATATACAACAATTAAAATGCATGCATAAAAAATATTTTTTTAAAATGAATTAAAACTCCGAGACAGTCACAATCAGTTTCTCTAGACCAATGTTACAGGTAGGAATTTCTGCATCATCCTTGATAGATCTAAAAATTGGTCACTTAAAAGAAAAACAGTGATCACATTGTGAGGGAAATTGAAGTACCTAATAATTGGATTATTAATTCTAATCACCATTGTGAATATAGTGGACATCTTAATATGATATGAAAGACAGATTCAAACTGGAATGATATTATTTTACAAGTTTTCTAGTTGTCATTGTCCTGATAGGTAATGCACCAACTTGGATTAGAGGAAAAACTCTCCTATGCATAGCAAAAGATTTCTGTTTTGAAGTTCATGGTGATTTTACTGTAATAAGAACGAAATTTTTTAGCCCTGAATATTTAAGTCTCACACCTCCTGATTACATTTTGATCAGGTTTTATTGGGCCTAGGGTAAGCTTGGAATATAAAATTAAAGTCACATAGAATCACATACCAGCTATTTAAGTCAAATAAGTAAAAAAAAATAACTAAAGAACCAATCGATCAGGTTAAGGACTTCAAGCATCTGTTTCCAATTTTCCATTCACTGGAACAACCAAGTGAACTTTCTATCAGACATCAGAAACTTTAGAAGCTGCTCAGTCTAAGTTTCTGGAAGACATATTCTGGGTCCCACACTCAACTTCAAATCCCCTTCTTGGCTACTTTTCTCTATGACCTGAAGAAACCAGGTGACAGCTTCATCCCATTCATTATTTTTTCAGGTTTGTTTTTTCCTTGTATTTTAACATTTGTATTTATGTTTTATTTGTGTCTCTGTATTTTAAATTTTGTATTTATCTGGGACTTAAATCCAAGACTAATTTGAAGCAATACAGAAATGATCTTGTAGGTTTTCATTTTTATCTTCCCAGTTTAGAGTACATTCCTAGTATTATTTGGAAGAATCCCATCCAAGTACTATGTAAAGCAATTACAAGGACAACATAGTCTGAAATTTTTGCTGGTAATATCTTGTTAAATCCTTTTTAAGTTCCCTATTTTCAGTCTTTATAAAACCTTTATAGTGAAGGTTTGGAATGAAAATTGGCCAAATTTATTTTTTTCTGGCCCAACTTAAGTTTTTGCAATGAACCAGGACCTAGCTAGAAGGAATTTACCATGTTAATAATATTGGCTTAACAATTTTATCTTTTCTCCTACACTCAACGAAGCAACTTTCTTATCTTCTATATTTCTCAACCGTCCCTGCTCTAATTTCTAGTTGTTTTGCTGCATTCATTTTGATTGACAAAAATGAAAGGAAATGAAGATTATCCATTCTTTAAATAGGCTTTATTTACTTCAAATGAATTAAGTCCATTTTTCCCTATTTAAGCCCTGGAAGCCTTTAGAAATTGAATCAGATTTTCTATCACATCTCCCATATACTGGGTATCAACAACAGATTAATGATTCCTCAATCCAAGCCAATGGGTGACCTTACCTAGTGATTTAATATAGCTGTTTACCAAAATTAGCGAGAAGGCCAAGCCCTGGACCGCTACATACTTTTGAAATAATTGCCAACTTGAATTGCTTAGTGAGGAAGGAGTTGAACGACTGAAATGCAGTGCCTAGACACACTCTTTTTTAATTACCTGATGTCAGTTTTTGAACTGTCTGTAAGAATGAACTTATAAGAAATCAGGTGAAAGCTCTGGCAGAGATATCAGATATTTACACAACACTGCAGTGGAACTTCATGTTTAATAAGCACAAGAAATACATCTTTAAGTCTGAGAGATTTAATGAAGAATGTATTTCATGACTTACCTAAGACTATTTCAGCCTTACTAGATGGCCTCTAACCAATTTTTGCCCATCCATCCATCCATCCATCCATCCATCAGGCTATGGAATAGAAAATTTTATAATTCATTGGAATTGTTTATGGTTGGTCTACAACAGATAATAGTGCTTAGCCATTCTAGGCCAATCTCAAAAATTAAAAAGAGTTTTGGAAATGATTAATACATGCAAGAGAGATAATCCAGAGAGAATTTCCAGGTTTGTAGACTAGGCAGGGTGTTCTTCAAATAGCATGTTAAAACAATGATAAAAGGTTTCATATTGTTTCTAATAAGATTACAAACCCCAATCAATGTTGCCACCAGGAGCTGAGTTCATTTCAAGGAAGATTTTATTGGTTAAATCAATTTCTGCAGAGATGGTTGCTAACTAAATATTAGCATTAGCATGTTGGTGAGTCTGTTGGATATATCTTTTTATAGTCACCTCCAAGCAATTTTGGTAGTTAATAGTATATAAAACGTAATAATATTAACTATCAAAAGTTAAGCAAAAAGTCTATGAATAATAAGAAATATATGCTGTGCCACTTTTACACATGGCTCAGATATTGTGAAGTGTCCATTCACAATAGCAGTAATTCACAATAATAGGATCACTCTAACTTTACTATCATATTATAACACTTGTTATTGGAATAAAACACATTGATCCCAGCTGACTCTTAAATTGAAGGAAATTTACCCAGCTATTCTTGTTCAACACTTTTAACTTGGTTCATTATATTAGCAGCAAAATATTGTGAATGATACTGGTTTCTCAAATTTGTGATTTATTTACAGTTTATTCATTATAAATTAGAGTTGATTTAACTAATAAGAAGTAATGTTTTGTTACCTTAATTTCTGGATCTATTCCTGCTTATCCAGGGAGTCCTCAACTTACAACAGTTCATTTAGTGACTGTTCAAAGTTACAACGTCACTGAAAAAGTGACTTATGAACGTTTTCACACTTATAACCATTGCAGCATCCCCACGATCACATGATCAAAATTCAGATGCTTGGCAACTGACTTATATTTATGACAATTGCAGTGTCCAGGAATCATGTTATCCCCTTTTGCGACCTTCTGGCAAACAAAGTCAGTGGGGAAGCTGGATTCACTTAACAAACATGTTACTAATTTACCAACTGCAGCAATTCACTTAACAACTGTGGCAAGAAAGGTTGTAAAATGGGGAAAAAGTCACTTAACAAATGTCTCACTTAGCAAAATAAATTTTGGGCTCAGTTGTGGTCGTAAATTGAGGATTACCTGTATAGGCCTAGCAACTCTATGGACAACCTCTGGTTTTATACCACATATTTTTGTGTGACTCCTGGAGTATCTTTAAATATTACTTCTGCAGTATATTTTTCTTGTGGAAGAAATATAATTATTAAATACCACAGTGAGTTCATATTTAATGCAGGTGTACGAATTAATCAAATTAATTCTAATCAAATTATCCAAGTAGATCAAATTGATTCAAACTTATTTAGAGTATAAAAGTACATATACACAGGCATGAAAAGTCCAATTCAATTTAATGGTAATAAAATTAGCGATGTGATTGGAAACTTTGATTTTGTTGTGGTTCACCAGCGGCCTGTGCCGCTGGTGGCAGAGCCGGACAGCGAGGAGGCTGGTATTGTGATTTGCCAGCAGCCTGTGCAGCTGGTACCAGAGTCGGACAGCAAGGAGGCTGGAGAAGGCTTGGTGCCAGAGGCAGGGATTCAGCCAGGGCCTTCAGAACCTCCAGAGGCTGCCATGAGTGAAGAAGAAGAAGAGGAGCCTGTTCTCAATGCGCGCGTGCGCACAGCTGCCAAAAGGCAGGAATGGCTCCTGAGGAGAAGGACTACTCGGGAGTAAGGCTTGGGGATAATTGGCCACTCCCATAGCCTATTTAAGTGAGGAGGATGAATGAGGAATTTGCAGGAAACAACTTCCTTCAATTCAAGTCCTGGTCTTTAACTGCAAAACCTCTGTTCGGCTCCTGTTTGCAATCATCAAGTTTCCTGCAAATTGCTCCTGGGCATTTTGCCAACAACAGTAAGATTGTGTGAATTATCTGCTGTTATCTAAAAGACTCTTCCTTCTTGTTGCTTGGACTATTGCCGACTGTTAAGAAGTTTAATTAACAGCCATTGCACAGAAAGTACTGGTTTATACTTTATTTGACTTTAGAAAAACTGCTAAGAGAGATAATTAGTAGCCGTTACTATTAAAACAAGGTTTGTACGGACGCTGTTTGTGCTGTGCTACTTTGTTCGGCAGCTGGGTCAGAACAGATTTGTTGTTCTAGCAAACTAATTTGAAGTCAAATCTCTGGGTGTGTGTTTACACATCTCTAATATTTAGAGTCCTTTCTCCTCAATATTTTTTACCTATTTCCATCTATGTTTTGATATGTGGGCCAGCTCACCATTCAAAAGTCAAATATCAGTCTTGACTTATAGAAACTATTCAGTCTTTCTATAGACAATGGCTTGTATGGTATATTCTGGATACTAACTGAAAGCATGTTGACATATAGAGTATGTTTTCAAGGGTTTTTGTGTTTTCCACCAGAATATGGTTGGTGACATCTCTATGTCACCTGTTGGTGTCAGGAAGCCACCAACCAAATTGTATGAACTGATCCAGGACCAGAGTGATATGTGGATGAAAATTGATGAAATGTTAATTGAATTTCTCAAGTATCATCTTCCTATTGATTAGGTGATATCCATTTACATTTCTCTCTGAAAACAGCAGGAATAAAATTTCCATTTCCTGAACTACAATAACTCCTTAGGCAGTTAGAATTCGAACTTTTCAACTCAGCTTTTCTCCATTCTGAGTATCTATTCCTGTGGGTGATTCCAATTTAAGGCAAGGTGTGAATTACCAAATATGTGTCATGACATTACAATGCAGACTCTGCTCCTATTCTACCTGCATTCTCATGTCACCCATATAAGAGCAAAGTTTGCTGCGTAATAACTTGACACTGCTGCTTCAAAGGAATAGCAACTTCTGGTTCAGCTAACATTGCTTTTAGCTGTAGGATTATAAAGTAATTTTAAAAGGTATCAGTGTAAGAAGCATACGGTTGGATCAAATATCCATTTAGGTTAATGTTTCATTTTCTGGGCTTGTCAACCAGATGCCTGAAAGAAACTTTAGCAAGCATGGCAAATATGCTAGATATTGCCTGGCTGTGTTTGTTCTGTTCAATCTAGGAATATAGGAATTCAGCTAAGCTTTTATTTATTTATTTATTTATTTATTTATTTATTTATTTATTTATTTATTTATTTATTTATTTATTTATTTATTTA
>QLTV01001703.1:1061979-1080827 GCA_003457575.1 Thermophis baileyi
AAACAGAAATGGCCCAAAATACACCAAGACCTACATACCTATACCCGTGAAAATCTACGAAAACATATATGTATATGTATATATACATGTACACACACACACACACACACACACACACTTAGGATCAATGCAAACTACATCACCTTTTACTCAATGTATGTATGTATGTATGTATGTATGTATGTATGTATGTATGTATATATTTAAAAAACCCCATCTTTATTACTTTATAAGTAACTAATGGCAGCAAACATACATAAAACTTCCTCTTCCTTTTTTCTTCACAACAATCCTGTGTGGTGGTTTGGGCTGAAAGATAGTGACTGGCCCAAAGTCAGCATATCCTTTGCTGGACAATGCCAGTTTGATTTGAAACACAATTCATTAAGTAGCAAGACAGAATTCAAAGTCTACATTAAAATGTAAAATAGCCTGAACAACTCTGCATAGCTGTTGGATTAGCTATGGCAATAATTAATTTGTTTTATCAATATAGTTGAAAGAATAACCCAGGATGTCAACCCAGTTAAGAGTTTTGTTTGTACAAAGCTCTTAATTCTTTGCCTACTCAAGGAAAAGGCTTAGCATGTGATGCACTTGATATACAGTAGGTTGACTTTATTCAGTTCTTAAGCTTGTTGTGTCCTGCTTAGAGGATTCCATTTAAAGATTATTCTATTGAACAAGTTTTATTTCAGAATTGAGCAAAACTATTTGCTCTTTATATTCTGGATATGCTTTGCTTATCCAGACATTGTGTAAACAGCACCCGTTATACAGGTAAAAGATACACTTCAATTATCTATGGAATATCACACCAGTAATTCACACTAGCACACATTGCATGCCAATTTCTTGTCCCATATTATGTCTGCATAGTGGAATGTTTTACCATTGTATCACTTCTAGCTTCCCATCCACCTAATTTTTTAAATCTAGGGTTGAAACCCTAGTGGTTTGGCAAATAAAATCAAGGCTGCTATCATATGCCTTTATCATTTTAGTGGCATTACCAAATTACTCGTCAAGATGTTAATCAGCTATCATTTCTTCAAAACTGCAGAAAGGATATTTATTCTGCACGAGTGTCTACTTCTGATTCTTGGGGGGGGGGAAGGGGGGTTGTTAAATAGACTTCTGAATAACAACACCAGCTGTCTCTTGCTAACATCATGGTGAGGCAGTCCTTATATTTAGAAACATAGGAGAATTAATGAGGACAAAAGACAGAAAGTGATTAGACATTAAACTCCTGATGGGGTTTCAAAGCAATTAATTATTCTGAAAAACAAGAAATAATTAAAATATGCTGCTTGTAAATCTCCAATGAAATACTGCATCTGTTGTGACACTTTAGCCTCCCCTCACTTATTCTTTTTGCTTGCTATTAAAATTCAGGAATACACGTATTTTGTGCGCAATGTGCATACTACTAATCTATCAAATGGAGGGAAAGAAATTACATATAATGCATTAATTTTAAATATGATAAAGAAGCACAGTAGGAAGTATTCATTAACGGAGGGTGAAGTCTTTAGGAAAAGTAGATTCCCATGTAGCTATCTTTCAGGTTCATTAACATCCCAGCACCTGATTCAAATAAAATTAAGCACTTTAAAATCGGATGGATTAGGATAAGCATGTTAATCAGATTTTTTTAAATAAAAAAAATCCAGTCACCAGAATCAATGAAATTATGAGTGGATCAGCCCCTGGATGTACAACCGTTTGTAAGAAATGATTATATAGAACTATTTTTTTCCAAGGGGAAAAAACAAAATCTCTTTAAAATTGAAAGTTTATTTCTGAATCTCAAAGGTGAACTTTTTTTGTATTAAATAAAGTTCAGCTTTTAGTACTTGGAAGTTATAAAGCAGATTTTACAGGTTTCAGTAGAAATTTACCTCAAACAGGTGCCTATGATTTAACCACAATGTTTCAAAAACATTTGGTTAGCTGAATAAGCCAAAAGTAGGGTCTGTCAGCCCTGGAGGCCATCTTTTTCTTTGGATCTTCAGGCCTGCCACACTTAGTGCTATGGGAAACTGGGAGCGAGGAATTGTAAGGATATCTAGACATAATAACATTCCTTTCTCTGAGAGCCAAGGACATTTGGCCTGCACCTGGAGTGGCGTGACTGGGAGGCACCTCCAGTTGGGATGGAGCATTGATTGGACCATGTGATGGACATGTGGGTGCAGGGGAAGGGTCTTGGACTTTCTTTTGGGTGGGGAAAACCTGGAAGCTTTCAGATTCGGGTTTCCCCAGATGTGCCAATATGACATCTGTAATAAAATGGAACTTTGAGGAACTTCTAGCTTTGGAGTCTTCTTATGTTGTGGTGTTACTTGGAACCCTGACAGGGTCTTTGTACTAATTTCAATAATCCCTTAAAATAAAGGATATCAGAGTAGTTCCATGGGTCAAGACTAAGCTTAGTTTCCATCTCATATAGTAGTCTACCAGGTGTGCTAGGAACTCCACAGATTGGAAATCAGGACAACTTTTTTTAACTTTTAACTTTTATTTGTATTTCTATAATGAGGACAACCTACGTTTCCTCATTATTGCTCCCATATACCTAGCATGCAAAGAGGAGGAGGAGCCTGAGCTGTCAGCCAAGCAACCTATCATGCAGAGAGACTGTCTAGATGCCTGGAAGAAGCCCCAGTCAAAACTAGCCATTGATAGTGACATTTGTGAATGTGATATATTCACATCAGTTTTAAATCTATTAGTTTCTTTGGAGGCGCTCTAATTCTAGGATTAAGGGAGATGGAGGGATGCTCATCCTTTTTTACTTTCTGTAATTTTATAAACATCAAACTAGTCATCTTATAAGCATTTTTTCTCTATGCTAAACAATTCTGCCTGCAGCTATTATATCTTGTATTCATATGGAAGATGGTCAAGTCCCATGGTTATCCTGTTTGTCCTCTTTTATGTCTTTGTTATAAGATGTAGTGATCATGTAGTGCAGTATTCTAAATTTGGTTTGTATGGTACCTTTATTATATTAACTGATTTATAACTGCCTCTTTCCTTTATAGCTGCTGTACTTGGTATAGATGATTTCACTGAACTGTCTACAAAGATCCCAATATCTATTTATGCAGTTGGCTGCTGACAGTTTAGTTCCCATCTTATGATTAGTGAAGCAGAGATTCTAAGCTTCAAGCTTCACACTTGCTAATACTGAATTGCATTTGGCATTTTGTAGCCCAATCACAAAAACTGAAATACTTTTGTAACTCTTTGCATTCTATTTGTATTTTCACCATATTGAAACAGATTAACAAATTAACAGAGTTGGAAGGGACCTTGTAGGTCATCTAGTCCAACCCCCCCCGCCCAAGCAGGAGACCCTACACCAGGGGTGTCAAACTCAAGGCTCACGGGCCAGATTCAGCCCACAGGGTGCTTAGATCTGGCACATGGGGCTGCCCTGGAAACAGCGAAGGACCGCCTGTGGTGCCTCTGCCAATGAAAATGGAGCTCGGGAGAGCTGAATGCGTCCCTCCCGAGCTCCGTTTTCATTGGCAGAGGGTTGCAGGAGGCTGTCCCAGCCACAAATGGAGCTTGTGAGCCCGTTTTCGCTGGCAGAGCGCTAGGGCCACCACAGGCGCCCCCGACATGAGTGATGTCAAGCTGGCAACATCTCCCTGGCCATGCCCGTCCCAGCCCCCACAAGGTCAAACACAACCCTGATGTGGTCCTCAATGAAATTGAGTTTAACACCCCTGCCCTACACCATTTCTGACAGATGGCAGTCCAGTCTCTTCTTGAAAACTTCCAGTGATGATGCTCCCACAACTTCTGAAGGCAAGCTGTTCCATTGGTTGATTGGCCTCATTTCTGGATTATCTGCAAGTTTTGCCACTTCATATAACTGCTGATTTATAGCCTCCTTGATTGACTCCTCCAATCACAAGGGCCTTCTTATATGGGTATGAGTATGTCTGTGTTTATGTTTCTTTTTCTGCATCATGGTATACATTCTATCCAGGCTTCCACTGTGGTTCAAAATATTTTCCAGGTAGTGAAAATAATACTGATAATAGTTTTTGTATTCCATCTTATTTTAAGAGTAAATATTGTTTTGGCTACATTCGAATAGATTTCAATCCTGAACTCAAGCAAGCAAAAATAGTTTTTGGCTTCCATCAAGTCAAATTTGATGAGCTGGGGTTGATAAGAATTTGAAGTATTGATACCTTGATTAGGACAAAGAGGACAATGACATTTGACTGAGATCATGAATACTTCAAATACTAAATGCCCAGATGAGTCTCCTGAGATATCTAGATATGTGTCTTCATTTAACAATACAAGCTCAGATTTAGTGCAGTCTGAGAAATGTTGATATTAGTCCCGCATTCTTTTAATGGGTATAATATGAAATCAATGTTTATGATTGCTGAATGTGAGCTTGCTATTTTTCCTCTTCATCTGTTCATGCAACTTTAAACATTTTTCTGCCTCTAATATAAATCTGCATATAGTCAGACAAGAACCTGCTCATTCTTCTTTCTAGCGACATCCAAAGCAATGTGTTAATGACTTGAGGTTTAATTGCATTGCAGTAATGTGACTTTAGGGATCTTCTGTGGGGGTTGTGTTACATTTCTAAAACAGTTTTGCAAAACATTAAACCTTGTCTGTAATTGTAAAGGAACTGCACAATTGTGGAATTAAACAAAGAATCATAGCACTACAGGATCACAGAAATGTAGATATTTCATTTGCCATGAATAAATAAAATGGAATCCTAACATGCTTGCAGGAGGTTGTTCCAACCCTCTTTATCAGAGTTAGAAAAATTATAGCCTGTCAAGGTTGATGAATGACAATTCCCTTTTCAGTGACAATTCTAGAAGAAGTTGCTGGAAGGCAAATTTCCACAGTAGATGGAAGAGCACAGATTCCCTAAGAAGATTAGGGAAGATATTAAATTCCCCATATTTATAAGCTTCCCATTCTCTCCTATGAAGTAAAGGAAACTCACAAATGTGTGTGTGACTTTTCTATAATCATATCAAAGTATATTTTTGTTCTTTATTTCTCATGTCCTTCAAATTTTCTCAAGTTTCATTCAAAAGAAAATTAACTTCGATATCTCAGGAATGATCTTGGAAAATTCTACTTAAAAACCTATTTGTCAGAAATCCTTACATTTTTTTTATGATCTTTCATAGATTTTAGGGGAAACTAGTCATCAAAATGCGTCTCCTCCTCATTCCAGAAGGACATGGATAGCAACACAGTGACGTCTACAAGTATCCATCTATTTCTGTTTTTTTTTTTAAAAAAAAATTGCATATATATTTATAAGTGACACACTGAAAAAAATGTTTTTTTACTGCAAATTTTATATGAAAAGTGAAAAGTCTAGATTTGGGAAATTTATAGTTTGAAAGCCTGCAGTAGAGAAAATTGCTTGTCAAGGATATTTGTAGTAAAATGTTTCTTGGAAATGTACATGAACAATCCGATAAGAGAAAGTATGCTATTAAAAACTTCATGTTTTCTGGGAAGTTAAAATGTAATAGGTTTTTGTTTTGTTTTGTTGCTATAGAACCTTTTATATAACATAGAAAAATAGGGATTTTTCCCATAGCACGAGGTGGCGCAGTGGTTAGAGTGCAGCACTGCAGGCTACTTCAGCTGACTGCTAGCTGCAGTTCGGCAGTTCAGATCTCATCGGCTCAAGGTTGACTCAGCCTTCCATCCTTCTGAGGTGGGTAAAATGAGGACCCAGATTGTTGGGGGCAATATGCTGACTCTGTGAACCGCTTAGAGAGGGCTGTAAAGCACTGTAAAGAGGTATATAAGTCTAAGTGCTATTGCTAATAGGACAAACTCAAATACTGATTATTAGTATGAGCATACTAATGGTGGCACAGTGGTTAGAATGCAGTACTTCAGGCTACTTCTGCTGACTGCTGGCTGCCTGCAGTTTGACAGTTCGATCCTGACCAGTTCAAGGTTGACTCAGCCTCCATCCTTCCAAGGTTGGTAAAATGAGGACCCATATAATTGGGGGCAATATGCTGTCTTTGTAAAACCACTTAGAGCTGTAAAACACTGTGAAGTGGTATATAAGTCTAAGTGCTGTTGCTATTGTTATTAACAGAGTTCACATTTATCACATTTATATCTTACTATCGTACTAGCCATGGAACAGTACAAAAAGTGATGGTGAAATACCAGTGGTGGGATTCATCCGGTTTGCACCGGTTTGGCTGAACTAGTAGCTAATGTTTTCTGCAGTTCAGCGAACTGGCTGAAAATAAAGTGCAAGAGAGAGGGTTTTTTTCTTCTCTCTCCCTTCAGTTAATAGCTCCAGGCAGACAGCCAAGAACCACTTAACAGGCAAATACTTAGTTGTAATAACAAAACCACAGGAATGCAGCCAGCACACACCTTGAATAAACAATAGAAACTGACAGGATCAGGGCAGGGAAACGCCCAGGAAACCCATCAATGAACCATCTAGGGATGGGATTAACCTCTTCCCTTCATGAAGAAGGACAAGATTACAAACATTTTCATTATAAAGGGTATTAAGTAACACTTCTGTGATCAGCTGATACTCCCTGGAGTTCCCCAAGACCTTTTATAGCTGTTGCAGTGTTGGCTACTTCTTGTTTCTTCCTGGGGGGAAAAGATACAGGATGGGACAATGATGCAGCTTGATCATACAGGCCCTGAATTTAATGCATGTGTGGTCCAGCTAGCTGTATTGCTTCTGCTGTGAAGCACCCAATTTAGAACATAGAGAACATAGAATAATAGAGTTGGAAGGGACCTCAGAGGTTTTCTAGTCCAACTCCCTGCTCAAGCAGGAGACCCTATATCATTTCAGTTGTCCAATAGTTGTCCAATCTCTTTTTCAAAGCCTCTAGTGATGGAGCACCCACAACTTCTGAAGGCAAGCTATTCCATTGGTTGATTGGTCTCACCCTTAGGAAATTTCTCCTTAGTCCTAGGTTTCTTCTATCTTTGGTTAGTTTCCATCCATTGTTTCTTGCCGTGCCTTTTGATGCTTTGGAAAATAGATTGACCCCCTCATTTTTGTAGGAGCTATTTTATTGTGCTATTTTATTGTGAGCTGTGAGCACTATTTTATTGTGAGTTGGGGAGATGTTTGGCAAAATTGATTAAATGGAAAAAAGGCAATGTTGAATTTGCTTTTTAAATTCTGTCAGCACTTCTCTAGATAAAAAGTGAAAGATTGTTAAAAAGATCACCAGTATTGTAGAGCTGGGGCAATTTTTGCACTGTCAGGTCCAATGTCTCAGGGCTGCCATGTGGGCAGGGGGAGCCACACGTCGCTGACAATCGGGCAGGGGAAAGCCTCTCAATGTTCACCTCACGTCGCTGACAATCGGGCAAAGACCGGAGATGCCAGCGGAGCTCGCCGACGGCGTTAGCGATGCCCAGCTGGCCTGTGGGTGACGTTGGGCACATGCGCAGAGCGCTAAAAGACTAAGCAATCGTGGCTTGCTTTGAGCGATGTCAGGAGGGGGGTGGAGTCACAGGGTGGGGCGCACACGGAGCTTTAAATAGGTGGTGGGAGCACCAGGTGGTTGCTGCTGATGAAGATTTCATCCAGTAATGATTGTTGGTGAGTGCCAGGAGTTTGGGAATTAAAAGACTTCGTATACAACTCGTTGTGTTCGAGCTTTTGTTCCATCGGCTCCCTGGAACCTGACAGGTTGTCAGCAGCCCTTTTTCCCAATGAGACGCAACGAGTGGATTGCGGAGATGGCAGAAGGAATCGAAGGTGGCTTGGAAGCTGAGGAGTTGGCTGAGGACTCAGTAGCGCTGTCTGAGCCTACGCTGGAGGTGCTACCCTCGTTGACCGTGGGGCCAGATGTGAGGCCCAAGGAGAGAATAACTGTGCAGGAGCCGGTTGTTAAGGGCTTGGGAGAGGATGTCAGGGGAGAAGCCTCTCAGGACAGGTACAGACAAGAGGGGGCTACTGGACATTGGTGGCAGAGTTCTGTAGGGCTTGGCACATATGAGAACCCCCCTCCAGCGCTGACACCTACCAAAAGCCACTTTGCCCAGTGGAGGGAATGGAGAATATCCAAAGGTGAGTGGAGCTACTCAACAGCTGTAGGCAGCCAGACGATGGATGTTATAAGGGAGATGTTCAGCCCTACTGGCTTTCAAGCCCCTAGTGCGGGCATTTGGAGGCAAAACGTTGAGCCCATGATGGGAATACCAAGGTACTGGGCACACCTCCCTGGGGCCCCCTCCCCACATTTTGTTACATCAGAGACTGGCCCAAGCACTTCAGGCCTGGGTCCATGGCTGGGGGGACTAACGGGGCCCGGTACCAGGCCCCTTCCTGAGCAGGGTCAGTCTGCAGGACAGGGTGTGCATTTGGGGGTTGTTCCGGGTGGCCAGGTGCAGGGCCCGGTAGTTCACAGGGAACCCCCTGCAATGAAAATGATGTTCGATGGCAATCCGGACAGCGTTGCTCTGTTCCTGGGCCAGGTGGTCGAACATGAGGATAGGTACGGTCATCTATACAGCTTTCAGTGGGCCATGGTTATGGCCGTAGCAGCTGTGTTGGAGGGTGAGGCAGCTGAATGAGTGGCTGACCTATATGGGGAACATGCAGCGGAGTTCGGAGACATAGGACCTTTTCTAGCAGCTTTACAGGAAAGGTTTGAGGACGCAACTCGCATACAGCAGGCAGAGGGTGAGCTGATGTCAACTAAACAAAGAGGTTTATATATATGGCAGTTTCGCCGCTTGGCGGGCAAGGCTCAGGGCTGGCCAGAGAAGCTGCTAGTACATCAGTTCATGACTGGCCTGGACCAGGCATTGAGACAGGCGTGCGTGACCCGAGGCTTGCCAATGTGTCTCGTTTCTTGGATGCAAGCCGCCACGGAAATAGACATTGAATTACGACGAGATGACCGGTCTCGAACGGACTGGGTCCCCAGACAACAGGGTGGTACGTTGGTCAGACAGGGCAGGGGATTGACTGGCACACAAGCAACTATAACCATGATGACCCCACTCCTCACATCAACCAGGGCTGCGCTGGCCAGGGGAATGATGATTTGTTTCCATTGTGGGAAACTGGGACATCGCGCTGTGGAGTGTTCTGAGAGCCAAAAGCCCACGGTGCCTACCCCTAGCACCACAGTACTATGGGGTAGCAGATGTGCCACAGCGAGGAAAACCGTTCGCCAAGTGACAGAGGGTATGCGCATGTCACAGCAGGCGGGGTCCCCTACTGCAGCCGACATCGCCCCTGTGGAGGTGGAAGAGTCCAGTACTAGCGGGAATGAGGTGGTGGAAGACCCCATGGTAAGTGATCCTGTACAGCCCTTCCTGATTCAAGTAAAGATCAGGACAGCAACCAAGGTGCAAGAGTGTAAGGCTTTAGTCGACTCAGGATGCACTAGGTGTCTTATGAGGTCCACTATGGCCACTCAGTTAGGCCTCCAGCTTAGGAAGTTAGCCACTCCTATACGATTTGAGCAAATGGATGGTTCTCTGCTTGGTGGTCAGCCGGCAACACATATAACCGAACAACTCTCCCTAGAAATCGGAGCCCACCAAGAACAAATCCGATTTGTCATGGTTCCACGTATCACAGAAGCCATAGTTCTGGGTTTGGTGTGGCTGGATAAATGGGGCCCAACAATATGGGGGGGTGGGTTTGTAGACATTTGTGTTTGGCTGTTGGGCCCAATCCGCCCCCACATGAACAATGGGGGGTAGCAAGGGGGACAGTGATGGAGGGTTTCCTGCAGTATATGACGATTTCAGGGAAGTGTTTAGTGAGAGGGAATGCGATACCCTACCTCCCCATCGTGCAACCAATTGTGCCATTGAGATCCTGCCTGGAGCGGTTCTACCGAAACCGAAGATGTATTCTATGACTCCACAGGAGATGGCGGAGATGCGCCAATACATCGATAAGAACCTGAAACAGGGGTTCATATAGCCGGCTAGGTTGAGGGTAGCCGCTCCAGTATTATTTAGGGAGAAGAAGGATGGGGGGTTGTGCCTCTGTGTTGATTTTTGGGGTATCAATGCAGTGTGCATTGAACACTTATATACTCTCCCATTAATGAAAGATATATTGGCATGCTTGGCGGAGGGGAGGGTCTTCACAAAATTAGATATCAAAGAAGCGTATTACAGAGTCCGGATCAGACCTGGAGACGAATGGAAAACCACTTTTAATTGTCCTCTAGGGAGTTATCAGTTCAAGGTCATGCCATTCGAGCTACAAGGAGCACCTGCTGTCTTCATGCAGCTTATAAATGAAGTGTTACAGGACCATTTGTATAAGGGGGTGCTCATGTACCTGGATAACATATTAATATACACTAAAACCCTAGAGGAACACATTCCATTGGTCCGCCAGTTCCTCCGAAAACTCTTAGACACTAAACTCTACATCAAGACATCAAAGTGTGAGTTCCATAAAACACAACTGGACTACTTAGGCTATCGCATTTCCCCAAAAGGGATCGAAATGGATCCCGAGAAAGTGAAGGCGGCCCCAGTATGCTAGCAAACAAGACGAAACAATTCAGGCAATCATACCAACCGTGGGCTCCTCAGGAGAGACATTGTCTGCAGCACCTAAAGACACTGGTAAAGTAATAATAGCGGGCTTAGTGGATGACATGAAAAAAGCCCTAGCAACTGATCAGTGGTACCAGGCTAATTCTACCAGTCTTAGCCTCAGAGAAGGGTTCGCCTGGAAAGGGAATAAAATATATGTGCCAGAGGCCCTCTGGCCTGAAATCCTGCATCGATGTCATGATGTACGAACAGCTCGTAACTTTGGTTTCCTAAAAACCTTACATCTAGTGAACCGACAGTTCTGGTGGCCTCAGTTAAAAAAGGATATTGAGGCATACGTTCGTAGCTGTCTAACGTGTATGACAATGAAGAAACAGCCAGGCAAACCACCTGGCCTGTTACAATCCGTAGCAAATCCTAGTAGACCATGGCAGGAGATTGCTATGGATTTTATTGTAGACCTCCCTAGCAGCCGTGGTAACACAGTAATCTGGACAGTGGTGGACCTGTTCTCCAAGCAGGCCCATTTCGTCACCTGTCCCGGCTTATCATCTGGCCGGAAGCTAGCCGATTTGTTCCTAAAACATATATACCGAATACATGGAGTTCCGAGAAGGATAATTTCAGACAGGGGGGTGCAATTCACTGCTAGATTCTGGCGGCACTTTTTACTGAGGATTGGATCATCACAAGGGTTGAGCTACGCCTTCCACCCTTCTACTAACGGAGCTGTTGAAAGAACAAATGCAATGGTGGAACAGTATATTCAGTGTTATGTGAAAAACCAACAGCACAACTGGGCAGACCTGTTAACATTTGTGGAGGTGGCATATAACAATGCTGTCCACAGTAGCACCGGATATACCCCATTCCACATTGCTACAGGGAGTGAATTTGTACCAATCCCTGAATGTCCTCAACCCCCATCTGACAATGGGGGTACAGGAGTGGATATCCGGGATGGAACAGGTATGGGTTAACGTCCGGGAAGCATTAGAAATGGCTAGGCAATGGTACAAACTGCAAGCCGATAAAAAGAGAAGACCCCCAAACCTTTTCTACGTAGGCCAACCTTTCCACGAAATACCTAAAGCTGAGGGTACCGTGTAAAAAATTAGCACTAAAGTTTATTGGTCCATTTCCCATCGTTAGAATAATAAACCCCATCACAGTGCAATTGAAACTCCCGCCGTTGTTAGGGAAAACGCACCCAGTGTTTCATGTTAGCTTGATACGTCCTGTCCATACATCCCCGTTACGGCCAGATCGCCAGCCACCTGGTCCTATAAACATAAAAGGCACCCCATACTATGAAATTGAAGAGATCATAGATTCCCAAATGGGGCCATGTTCAATATTTGATTCTGTGGAAAGGATACCCACTGGCAGAGGCATCATGGGCCCCATACTCCCATATCAAGGCCAATGACCTCATTGCCCGGTTTCACCGGAAACATCCCAGAAAACCGGCTGCGGTCACATAGCAATAGCAATAGCACTTAGACTTATATACCGCTTCACAGTGCTTTACAGCCCTCTCTAAGCGGTTCACAGAGTCAGCATATTGCCCCCAACAATCTGGGTCTTCATTTTACCCACCTCGGAAGGATGGAAGGCTGAGTCAACCTTGAGCCGGTGAGATTTGAACAGCCGAACTGCAACTAGCAGTCAGCTGAAGTAGCCTGCAGTACTGCACTCTAACCACTGCACCACCTCGGCACATAACAGATCAGACTTACTATCTACCTTTTCTTTCCTAGACGTCCTCGTGGTAGAGGGGCTGCATGTCAGCTCCAACATCTCGGGGCTGCCATGTGGGCAGGGGGAGCCTCACTTCACTGACAATTGGGCAGGGGGAAGCCTCTCGATGTTCGCCTCATGTCGCTGACAATCGGGCAAAGACCGGAGATGCCAGAGGAGCTCGCCGACGGCGTTAGCGATGCCCAGCTGGCCTGCGGGTGACGTTGGGCGCATGCGCAGAGCGCTAAAAGACTTAGCGATCGTGGCTTGCTTTGAGCGATGTCGGGAGGGGGGTGGAGTCATGGGGTGGGGCACACATGGAGCTTTAAATAGGTGGCGGGAAGATCTGCTGACGAAGATTTCATCCAGTAATGATTGTTGGTGAGTGCCAGGAGTTTGGGAATTAAAAGACTTTGTATACAAGTCGTTGTGTTCGAGCTTTTGTTCCATCGGAACAAAACTGACTGTCAGGTTCCTGGAACCTGACAGTCAGTTTGAAACAATCTCAAAATTTCCAATGGAAAGAGCACATAAAAGAGGCATGGATGACTTTCCTACCTTTCTGTAGTTGACTAGGTTGTGCCAGTTTGATGAAAAGTGGATGTCTCAGCTCTCTTCTCCCCGAGATCCTCTGCTTTTTGCACCCTGGTGCCTCCAACTTTCTGTCTTAATGTAGCTGCTTAGTGATTTATGCTGCCATTCCCTGTCAGTCACATGGATGTGTTTACCTGATGTTTTCCCACATAACCCTGGCATGTGAGACAGGTAAGAATTTCACAGGCTATGCCATCATTGAAGAATAAACCAAAAAGTAGATAAAAATAAAGTGGATAAAAATGAAATAATTGCAGTAGTGTAAGGCATGTGATAAGGCAGTAAGCACCCCTTCTCCTTTAGAAGGACATCATTCTCACAAATTATTTATTTTGTTAGATATTTATCCTATCTTTATTACTTTACAAGGAACTCAAGATGGAGAACTTATCTAATATTCCTTCCTCCTCTTGGTTTCCCCACAACCACAATCTAAGAAGTGGTTTGGGCTGGGAGAGAGTGACTGGTCACTCAGCCATTTTTTCAAGACTAAAATGGGACCAGAACTCAGTCTCTTGGTTTCTGGGCCAGCACCTTAACTACTACTTTGTTTAAAAAGGAGGAAGGAATGTCAAAATAACGTGTAATAATTGCATGCGAAAACAGGGTTCGAGGAAACAAACTTGTAAAGTTGCAAACATTATATTACAGATATTATTACAGATAACATTTCAGAAT
Source organism: Thermophis baileyi (assembly GCA_003457575.1). Classification (NCBI taxonomy): domain Eukaryota; kingdom Metazoa; phylum Chordata; class Lepidosauria; order Squamata; family Dipsadidae; genus Thermophis; species Thermophis baileyi. The sequence continues at coordinate 1,075,555 of QLTV01001703.1, forward strand.
AATCTCCCATAGAATGATGGGAGAGGTTGTAGCAAATTACAATCTGAGATGGACCTGTTAGTAGGAAAGGAGACTAGAATGAGCAGTAATACTTTGCAAGATGCATCAAACCTGAAATCAAGATGTTTGTTATTTATTTGCACAAGGCGAGCATTCTTTTTATTTGAAAACTACTCGCTCCGGTGATGTGAGCGGCCGGGCGTGACAAGGAGTGGCTGGGAGGGGAGGGGTGAGGGGTGGCAAGGAGAGGCCGGGCGAGGAGAGGAGAGGCACCCCTTGACGTGCGTGATGTTGAGTTGGCAACGCCCACCCAGTCACATAACCACTCAGCCACGCCTACCCAGCCGGTCATTAGGGCAGAGAACTGGTTGTTGAATTATTTGAATCCCACCACTGAATATGACCATATGATATTTGTTTATTTCAAACATAAATGGGTCCCTACCTAATGATCGTGTCCACTTCTTAATCAAAAGTTGTCCTAAATATGGGATATATTGATAGGTTGGGATGTGTAACAGGCATGCCCTAGTGTTTAGCATATGGTGATGTTACTGTCAGCTCGGCGAGCTCATTGGCCCCGAGCTGCCATTCGGGGGGGGGGAGTGGCAAAATGCTGCACCTGTCAGCTGGGAGCGTCTGCAAGCAGCGGAGAGCGGGGATCACCGTCAAAGCCGGCAGGCATACCCCCATCAGCTGTGGAGCGGACGCAGCCATGGGGGTGGTCTCCGTGCCATTTGGGATCACCGCTAATGCCAGCAGACATGCCCCATCAGCTGTAGCGTGGCAGCAGCCGCGTGGGGAATCCCCGCGCCGGGGATGGGAGCACTATTCACCAACTGACGATTTCCCTTCCCAACTGAACTGATTGCAAAACGCCAGGAACCCTGAGGATGGCTTCCCCTGAGCATTTGCCTGCGTGCTGGGTGCGGCTTGGCTTTACTTACTTATATGCACTTTGGGTCACGTGGTGCTGGGAGGAAGTGCACGCGAGGGGCGGGAGAGGGTTGCATAAAAGGTGGAGGGGAGCACTGGAAGTTAGCTCTGACAATCTATTCATTGCCATTGTGCTTTGTTGTTCTGATTGGTTGTCAGACTCCCATGGGGCCATGCAGGGGTAACTTTGTAGGTTGTCTTTTGAGTCCCAAGCTTGGTTGAATCTTGCTGGGTGATGTAATCTCCCCAGGTGCCATGTGGTGAGTTCTGTTGTTAGATGGGTAGAGGGCTAATCCTACCTTTGTTGGATCTTGGGTGAGGGCATTTGCTTATGAATAGACCTAGCTATCTCTTTATCTCTTAAGTGCTGACATCTGCTGTGGGCTATTGAGGAGGGTGGTGGCTATTAAGAGTGTGTCTGCTTCCTGCCTAAAAAAAACATGTTTCTCCATTTCTCATCCAGGGAAATATAATATTCTTCCTTTTTAATATTTCCTAGAATATTTCATTTTCCTAGGAGAGAGGTGGGTGCTAACTTCCTACAATGCTGAACAGTGGTCTATTCCCCCTTCATGTGCATGCATAGCAGCCATTAAATGTAATGGGATTAAATTCCTAGGATGAAAGAAATGTTGTATCTATTGTGCTTATAAAACCTGCAGTGGTTCTTTCTGAAAAATAATGGCTGTGCTTATAAACCCACAGTGATTCTTTCGGCACAATAATGTTTGTGCAGTGCCTGAAACTCCTGAATTGGAGAGTTGCTTTTTCATCATTTAATCATGTCAAAACAGTTGGGGAGGAAAGGGGGGAAAAGGATGTGATATAAAGTATTTACAAATGGGTAAATGATGAAGTGTCAATGTTCTTCTCCCTCTTGCTCCCCACACCCATTTCCAACAAGGCAATACACATTTATTCTGGTTTTTGGGACTCATCAGATCACATGCTGAGTAGCAGAAAAAGGATGATAAATGAATACCTTTTAAAGTAGCCTTCTACCTGTTCACACTGTTGCATTCTTGCTAATTATCTTGATATACCCAAAACAGAATCAGGAGTAAATAAAAACAAGACAAAACAAAACCACATAGCATAGATGAAATGAGGGAAAGGTGTATTGGGTTTGGACCTGAAATGTTATCAGAATTTAAAATGCTTAACGATGTGATCAATTCAAATTTTTAACACATTTTCCCTGAAGGCTGTGGATGAAAAGCCAAGCAGAGCAAGATACATTTTATTGCCACTTCTTAATGGCTCACAGTGTTAGAAGTTAAGAAATCTGTTCCCAAGCTGGGCTACAAAGGATAGCAGGCAACACTTGTAGGGGCTTAAGAAAAAAATGTTTTATTTGCAGTAGAGTCCAAATCAGCCAGTGGATAAGGAAGAATGTATGATGGCCACATTGGGTCATTCCTCATCACCTTTCAGAGAATTCTAATTGAAAAGTTTAGGCCAATCATTAACAATGAGAGTGTAAAACATTGGCCAATCATATGTTCTGTTCACTTATTTATGCTTTGTTAGCATGGACAGCCCACATGCAGTTCTCTCTCTTATTTATGATTAGCCACAATGGCTACATAGGTAGTGTCTGCAATAAACAACAATGTCTAAGTCTTCCTTTCACACAATTTTTGCGGTGTACATATTCAAACATGACAGAGTTAGCCCTGTGGGGTCCTTTGTGCTTTTTGAGCTTGTTTTCTTACAAACATTTTATTACCCAACTAGGTAACATCATCAGCTGACCCTCTTTTGCAAAATAGCCTCACTGCTGTTCATTACAACCTTTTAGCTTCTTACCAGTATTTATACTACTTTAGATATTATAGTAAATAAATAAATAAGATATTCCAACATGAAGAATGGCTATTTCTCCACTGAATTTATATAAAGTAAGTAAGGAGGTGATCGGCAATATAGGTAATCCTCAACTTTTGACCACAATTGAGCCCAAAACTTCCATTGTTAAGCAAGTCAGTTGTTAAATGAGTTTTACCCATTTTATGAACTTTCTTGCCACAATTGTTAAGTGAATCACTGCAGTTGTTAAGTTACTAACACGGTTGTTAAGTGAATCTGGATTTCCTATTGACTTTGCATGTCAGAGGGTCAGAAAAGATGATCACATGACCCAAAGACATTGCAACCATCATAAATTGTTGTTGTTGTTGTTACCTTTAAAGCCCTACATGGCTCAGGACCAGTTTATCTGCGTGACCGCCTTATACCACATTCCTCCCATCGACCAGTGAGGTCGCACAGGTTTGGCCTTCTTCAGGTCCCGTCGGCCAGACAAGTGTCGGCCGGCGGGACCGCGGGGGAGGGCCTTCTCTGTAGCCACTCCAACTCTGTGGAACCAACTTCCCCCCGAGATCCGTACTACTCCCACCTTACTGGCTTTCCATAAAGCCGTTAAGACCTGGCTTTTCCGGCAGGCCTGGGGCCAATAGTTGTCTGATTGGCCCATGTATGGTTGTGTGAGTGCTTTATTTTAATATGGATATGGTTTTTTACCTAGCTTCCCCATTGACTTCGCTTGTCAGAAGGTCACAAAAGGTGATCACTTGACCCTGGCACATTGCAACCATCATAAATACATGCCAGTTGCTAAGTGTCTGAATTTTGATCACATGACCATGTGGATGCTGCAATGGTTTGAGGGAAGCCCCCCTCCTCCTAGAAGAATGAAATATTTTGAGGAATATTTAAAAAAGGCAGAATATTATATTTCCCTAATGGAGAAACATGGTTTTTTTTAAAGACAGAAAGCAGCTTCCAAGTCTTAATGGCCCCCCCAGCAGATATTTTGTGTCCGTTAAGAAAGACTGGGGAAAAAAAAAAAAAAAAAGACCTTCAGCTCCAGGATGATGGGATTTTCCTTTAGGACAAAGCCATTAAGCCACAATAGGAATTGCCTTAGTTAGATTTTTTTAAAAAATACAAGAGAATGATTGATTTTGTAAAAATAGTTTACTAAATGGATAAGTAAGCACTATTGTCACTATATGTTTATTACCAATGTTATGATGAGCTTCAGGATGATGGGATTATCCTTCAGGACAAAGCAGGGGTGGGTTCTAAATTTTTTACTACCGGTTCTGTGGGCGTGGCTTATTTTGTGGGTGTGGCTTGATGGTCATGTGATGGTGGGCATGGCTTTGTGGTCATGTGACTCGGCGGGTGAGGTTTGGTGGTTATGTGACTGGGTGCGCGTGGCCAACTCAATGTCACTCACATCAAGGGGTGCCTCGCCTGGCCCCTCCCCTCCCAGCCATTCCTTGTCACACCCAGCCTCAATGTATTTATAGTTTTGTAAAAATGGTGTTCACCTTTTTTCAACTTTATTATCTATATACTATAGATGTATTTTCATGGACCACTGAAAGGAGGAAATGGCTCACATGCTTTGCGCAGTGATATCTGCATACTGTCTTTTTCTAATGTCAGTGTGTCCTAGTCTCACACTTTCCTGTATCTGTCAGCAACATTAATTATCTTGTTATTTCCTCATTCTGTGAGAACAGAGAAGCAGAACAAACTAACGAGAAACTTCCTGACAGTGAGAACCAATATCGGTGCAGAAATATTTCAGTCATAATTTCACATATAAAATAGCCATTCGTGTAATACAACCTGCATATTGTTCAAACAGTAATTAGTATTATGGTTCATGTTTGACAGCAAGCCTAAAAGTCAAAGATCACAAGAGTGCTGCTTTCTCTGTATGTATACAAAACATCACATACCAGGAATAGCATATTAAGATGGACTTATGCAACCTGATGTACAAAATAAACACACACGTATTTATGCTCTGCACTATAGACATTGAATGCATGTCAATCCCTGAAAAATATGTGGTAGCCCTGGGCAAAAGAAAGGAAGTAAAATCACTCTACCGTGTTTCCCTGAAAATAAGACATGTCCCGATAATAAGCCCAACAGGGCTTTTCGGGACATGCGTTGAAATAAGCCCCCCTCCGAAAATAAGGCCCCCCATTACTTTCCAGGGGAAAGGGCGGGGCATGCCGGGAGGCGCTCTTTTTGCGGCGGGCACTTTTTTGGCCGGGAGAGCGAGAGCAAGTGAGAGTCGAGGGCACGCACACCCCACGAGACTGCTCGGCTCCTCTGGGCTCTGCCTCTGCCAGCGTTTTCAAACGCGCTCCCGCCTCCGAGGAAGCGAAGGGGAGCCTTGATGCCTGCCTCGCCGCCCCATCGCAAGCAGGAGCGCTTCAAAACGCTGGCAGAGGCAGAGCCCAGAGGAGCCGAGGCAGTCCCGCGGGGTGTGCATGCACCCACCTCCCAGCCAAGAGTGCCCACCGCAAAAA
>QLTV01001703.1:1116598-1130573 GCA_003457575.1 Thermophis baileyi
CCACCCGCCCCGCCCATGCGCAGAGGGTAAAAGACCCCAAATGGCGGCGTCCGGGCGAAGTCTCCCGCTTCCGTCGCTATCATTTGTCCGGCGACCCGCAGGCAAGCCTGAACCGGGAGCATTTCACCCATGGTACCACGCCCACTTTGTCACCTCATCCCGGGCGGGGAGGGGGCAGGGAGGGGGTCGCGGCGGCAGGGAGGTCGTGGCAGCGGGGGGATGTCACGGGGGGGGTCACGGCATTAGAAAGGTTGAGAACCACTGGGTTAGAATGTAGTATAGCGGGCTAAATTTGCTGACTGCCGATTGCCAGCAGTTCAGCAGTTCGGTTCTCACCGTCTTAAGGTTGACTAAGCCTCCCATCCTTCCGAGGTTGGTAACATGAGGACCCAGATTGTTGGGGGCAATATGCTGAGTCCAGAGGTGGGTTCCTCCCAGTTCGGACCGGATCGCCTGAACCGGTAGCGACCCACTGGTGATGTCACAGTGACATCATGGATCCTGTTCGGTCAGTGCCGGTCCGTGGGTGCCGCCATCTTTTTTTTTTTTTTTGAATTTTTTTGAATTTTTTTTTTTAATTTTTTTTTTTTGTTTTTTTTCGGTTTTTTTTTTTTTTTTTGAATTTTTTTGAATTTTTTTTTTGAATTTTTTTTTTTGAATTTTTTCCGGTTTTTTTTTCTTCTGCGCATGTGCAGAAGCCAAGTTTCCGGCACTGCGCATGCATCACCATCTTGTTTTTGGCTTTTTTTGGGGGGGGATTGTTGTTGAATTTTTTGGCACTGCACATGCGCGTGCACAAAGCGTGCGCCTGCCCACGCGGCGTGGCCAAACGGCACGGCCACGCAGCACGGGAGGAAGCGAACCGGCAGCGAGGTAAGTTAGAACCCTCCCCTGGCTGTGTCTGTAAACCACGTAGAGAGGGCTGTAAAGCACTGTAAAGCGGTATGTAAGTCTAAGTGTTATTGCTATAGTTCAGGGGTCGGCAACCTTAAAAACTCAAAGAGCCATTTGGACCTGTTTCCCAGAGAAAACAAAACACCCGGAACCACAAAACCTGGGTGGGCGTGGCCAACTCGTCCCTCATCTCTGTCTTTCTCCCTCTCTCTCCCCTTCTCTCTGTGTGTGCTGAGGAACGATCGCCACCCCCAGCTTCTCATTGGACGACCCTCCTCCCCTTCTTGCGACTCCGTGGCTGGCTGTGGCGCACGCGGGGAGAACCTCTTCATGGCACAAAGGCACATGCGGAGGGCGGGTGGCGAGCAGCTGCTCGCTTAAGGAGGGTCTTTGGATGCAGCTTATCTCCTGCCCTAAGGATCCGGCCATTGCCTTGCCGTGTCCCGTCCCATCCCTGTCCCCCCGCAGCTCTTCGGCTGAGCAGGGAGGGTGTGAGCTCCAGCCCGAAGCGGCAGGAAGTGAAGGCTGCCTTACACGCAAATGTGGCGTGAAGGCAACTACAGGGCCGCTTCTCTCCTGTCCTAAGGATCTGGCCATCGCCTTGCTGTACTGCCCCCCACCCCGCATGAGAGGAGACGGAGGGGGAGGAGGATCGCCAGAGCGAAGGCAGCCTTCGCTTTCTGCTGCTTCGGGCTGGAGCTTACGCCCACCGCGCTCGGCCGAAGAGCTGCCGGGGGGACGGGATGGGACACAGCAAGGCAAGGCAATGGCCAGATCCTTAGGGCAGGAGAGAAGCTGTGTCCAAAGAACCTCCTTAAGCGAGCAGCCGCTCACCGCCCACCCTCTGAGCGCGCCTTTGCTGCGCTTGGTGCTCGCTTGAGGGTCTCCCTGTGCATGTGCATGCTCCTGCCCCTGCCACAGCCAGCCAGGGAGTCATGAGAGAGGGAGGAGGGAGAAGGGAAGCCTCGGCTGGGGGTGGCTATGTTCCTCAACCAGTGCCGGAGAATCAGCCACGCCCGCTTCTCCATTCATGCCGTCACCCTTACCTTCTCAGGTCAGGTGAGGGAGGGGAGGGCGAGGCCAGCCAGTGATGGGACAGGGAGCCACAGCAGGGGGGCCAAAGAGCTGCATGCGGCTCCGGAGCCGCGGGTTGCCGACCCCTGCTATAGTTATACCACTTCATAGTGCTTTTCAGCACTAAGTGGTTTACAGAATCAGCATATTGTCCCCAACAATCTGGGTTCTCATTTTACTGACCTCAGAAGGATGGAAGGCTGAATCAACCTTGAGCCGGTCAGGATCAAACTCCTGACAGCGAGCAGAGTCAGCCTGCAATATTCAATTCTAACCGCTGCACCACCACGGCATAATGGAATAATTTTGGGAAGAGTAACTTGGTGTATAGAGAGATTTTCAGTGAAGTAAAAGTTTTCTTTCATGCTGCAGCCAGTTCTCTTCTGTTCAAATTCTGCATCATAACATTTGGTGGCAGTTTATGGAGGTGAAAATTTATCAGATAATTAATAAAAGGAAAGAACTATCAGGATTTCTATGTTTAGAAGAGGTATTGTGTTGCTATCTCCTGGGACAAATATAAGGCTAAGATAACTGGCACTGTTATGTTGGAACATAACAGTGGAATAGAAAGTTCTTAACCTCACAAAGGAAAAAAAAAGAACTTTCCTTTTTAACAAAACCTGAGTGAAGGAAAATTCTATACCAGTTAATTATGTTTCTTTGTTACATTCCTATAAAACACCTCACTGAAAATAATTGAAAAAGAACACGCTTAATTCACAAAGAATCATTATCAAGAATCATTAACTGTTCAGTTTTCCCCCAGTACACAAACAGGTGTAATAACAGAATGTGAAACATGGTTTCTTCAAATAATTTATACTCATGCAATCCAAAGCCTTGTGCTCTAGCTCTGATTTACAGATCTAAATATCCTTAATGCTGTATATCATAGTGCCCAATATGTTTTAGATTTTTTTCTCCCCAAAAGCAAATGATTTCTAAGCTGTTTGAAAAACAACAGTAGCGGCATATGTTTAGATGAATGAACTACAATACTAAATGATTGCAATAGGCTGGCTAGTTAAAATTCACAACATGGTTGAAAGCAATCAGCATCCAAGTCTCTGCATTGCAGTTGAAATCATCATCACTTTGCATAATCATCTCATGTTGTTTGTCTGTCTGTTTCCATCAAAAGACTCAATCAATTTCCACCAACTCAGAGCTATCCAAAAACCTGCTGTTTCTAGGTGATGTTTAAATGGTAGTATTTGTTTACTTATTTTCACAATTCATATTTTAAATCTCTTTATGAAGAGCTAAGACTAAGAGTCGATGGAAGAGGAAAACATAGTTCTAGGGAGTAACAACACTGATTATTTCCCTTAGTGCGAATTTTAGTATTGCCTATATTTTGTTCAATGAATGTATTAATATAGGAAGTGTTTTAAGAAATACCGTATTTTTCGGACTATAAGACGCATCGGTGTATAAGACGCACCAAGATTTTGAAGAGGTAAGTAAGAAAAAAAAAGTTTTTGTCCTCCCCGGCCCCCAGGCTCTGCAGGCCTCCCAAACCCTCTGCGTGCCCCGTNTGCCTGTATGAAGCAGGACACTATCTCTGGCTGGTACATGATCTCATCTAGGTTGTATTAACAGGATGTAGGATGTGTTTAAGGATTGGAAAGGAGAATTCACCAATGAAACTGCTGTTGCTCTTTGTTACCTTTTGCTGCTTGTAAAACTGTATATAAGCAATAAACACTGCGAAGGCAGTCAGACATCTTGGCATCCTGCAATGACTGGTCTCTAACTCCATCAAGGAGGCAAATTGCTGGGAGGCAGAGGCAGATTTTTTTTTCTTCTTTTCCTCCCCAAAAGCTAGGTGCGACTTGTGGAAAGGTGCATCTTATACTCCGAAAAATACGGGTATTTGAATTCTTTTAATCTGGAGATTCAGTACAGAAAAGCCACTGTATGAACCATAATATTTCTTCTGTTTATAGACTGAGTTCTAGTAAAGTTTCTTACTGGAGAGATGTACACATTCTGTCTGCTACCCAGTTCCAGGCATGGCCTTTCATGGTCCTTCATGAAAAAGACAACTTAGGGACCTCCACATAAATTGTCAGGGTACTTAAGGAAGTATATATTTGGTGAACCCCATCTTTCCTCCTTCCTTATTTTCTTTAGAAATATTATAAAGCTGAATATATCTCTTCAACCCCCTTTTGAATATATGCTTCTATTTATTTATTTATTTATTTATTTATTTCTTATTTATTTATTTATTATAGCTGTCCTTGTTACTTGCATGTGACTTTGGTGATGTACACAATTAAAGCAAAAACAAAACAATCAGCATAATTTATCAATTAAAAGCAATTTAAAACTATGATACATATAAAAAAGACAGGAAATAATGCAATCTAAACTTATCCCAGTCATTTTAGACCTCCAATTTGCTAAAAATTGCAGTCCAAAATTTGCAGATACGTAAGATCTGGTGAATAGCTGAGATATACAGTACATCCTTGTATATTAATTCAAGATCATGCCACTTTATCTACAGATTGCTAAAACCTAAATTTCTAGCCATCTCTATGAAATCCAGATATCTTGAGTTTCTTATGACACATGTGCAAAGGGTTAGGAAAGAAAGTTAAGAATCAATCTTTCTTCTTTCTTTCTTTCTTTCTTTCTTTCTTTCTTTCTTTCTTTCTTTCTTCTTAAATTAAAATATATTAAAAAACTATGCTTATTCCCAAATCTTGCAATTTTATAATGAGATTAAGGTTACTACCTCTAAAACATTTATTCCACATTTGAATAAATGGATCAATAATGTCATCATAAAATGTTTAATTCAGAGGATGTTATCTCTTAATTAGTGGACATAAAAAAAATCCCTTCCGATATGCCAACTAATTATATATCAACCTAATCTAAGATACTTGTTTTATGATGTAAATGTTAATATCTTGCCTAATTCTTAAATGTTCTAGCTTCTGATTCTCTTCCTGTCCTTACACTCTTCCCTTATCAGTCTAGAAATGTCATTGGGGCTTAGAGATGGATGGTTAATCCTGAAGAGTATAATGTATTATATATAACTTATTTATTTATGCATTTATTTATTAGATTTATATGCTGCCCATATTGCCTAGAGCAGTGGTTCTCAACCTTCCTAATGCCGCGACCCCCCCACGACCCCCTCCCTGCCGCCGCGACCCCCACCCTGCCCCCTCCCCGCACGGGATGAGGTGACAAAGGGGGCGTGGCACCAGGAGTGAAATGCTCCCTGTTCGGGCGTGCCTGCGGGTCGCCGGACAGCTGGTAGCGACAGAAGCGGGAGACTTCGCCCGGACGCCGCCATTTGGGTTCTTTTACCCTCTGCGCATGCACAAAGCGTTCTGCGCATGCTCAGAGAGTAAAAGAACCCAAATGGCGGCGTCCAGGCGGGTGGGCAAAGTCTCCCGCTTCCATCGCTACCAGCTGTCCGGCGACCCGCAGGTACGCCCAAACAGGAAGCATTTCACCCCTGCAGTGATGGTGGCACCAAGATGGCGGGCTAACGCGCGCGGCGACCCCTGTGAAATGGTCGTTCGACCCCCAAAGGGGTCACGACCCACAGGTTGAGAACCGCTGGCCTAGAGGCAGCTCTAGACAGCTTACAATCAATAATAATTATATTATAACCTAGGAATCATGTTCCCATGATTTTAAAAGGGCTTACCATAAAAGGACTGATAGTAAAGATTCTGAGATTACTAGTTCAAAACTCCAAAGGTTCTTTTGTGTCTCAGTGACATGCTTATTCAATTTATTTCTACCTTGCTCCTCAACTGGAAAGCTTTGAGAGCAATATAGAGGACAATCAAAGAGAAAGCTGTAGTAACTCTTAATTTCCATTAAGATACCAAAAATAAAAATGAGGTGGAAAGGAAGAAAAGAAGAAAAAAAAGTCTTGACCACCAGCTCTTCATGTGATACCAAGCTGCACTGACCAGCTGTAATGCAGATATAATGCTGAATTGAAACCAGAAGTCAGTTGTCTTATCATTTCTAAGTGGAATGGAAACAGTTTGGAAAAGAATGAATATTGTTCACCTGTCAACTTAGACAATGAAATATCCTTGCTTTCTTTTACAAAGTCAATTGCCTGCTTGAGCCCTCCTCCATGCCTGGCTGGATGTTTCCTAACAGGAATAGCTTTCAGGAGTACATCTAGGACAGGGTTCACCAACCTTTTGGATCTCAGGGACCACTAAATTCATAATTTTAAATCCCGCGGTCCACTAATACGAATCTAGCGCACCACTTGCTGAAGTGCCTGGACTCCCAGTGACGGGATGGGGTGCTTCAGGCACTTAGCATGGCTGCCTGTTTCTGCAACCTTAAACACTCAAAGAGCCATTTGGACCTGTTTCCTACAGAAAACAAAACACCGGGATCTATCTTCTCTCTCTCTCCACCCTCCCCCTCTCTCCACCCTCTCTCTTTGTCTGTATCTCTCTCTGTCTCTCTCATCTCTCTTTCTCTTTCTCTCTCATCTCTCTCTCCCCCCTCTCTTTGTCTGTCTCTCTCTCGCTCATCTCTCTTTCTCTCTCTCTCTCTCTCCCCTCTCTCTTTGTCTGTCTGTCTCTCTCTTATCTCTCTCCCCCCTCTCTCCCCTCTCTCTCTCCCCGAAGCGCAAATGGGGATCCGCAAGAGACACCTTGCTACCTTCCATTCCTTTCCATTCCATTCCATTCCTCTCTCTCTCTCTCTCTCTCTCTCTCTCTCTCTCTCTCCTACAAATATAAACCAACCTTGGAGGTATATTCATCTTAAATACATTTCTATTAAATTGAGAAGAGCTCTTGGAAATTCTTATACCATGATAAGCAAAGATCAAAATACAATATAAGGTACCAGTCTCTATATTTTTGAAGATTGTTGATATGATCTAGTGACATCAAGTCTGCTTCACTCTAATTTCTAAAGTAATCATACCGCTCATATATTAATGAAGTACTCTGTCTCTCTCTGTCTCTCTCTTATATATAAAATCTCTCTCTGTCTCTCTCTCTTTCTCTCTCTTTCTCTGTCTCCCTCTCTCTCTGTCTCCCTCTCTCTCATCTCTCTCTCTCATTCTGATTCTCCGGTGCTTTCTGGGTAATGGGCTCCAGGAGGAGAAGGGGACGGCGTCTCCCCCATTGTGAAGTGCACTAAATTTAACTGCACTACAAGGGCAGCGGGCAGGCCATGGAGGCGCCAACAGCAGCGGCAGAGAGAAACGGCCAGGCAGGCCAGTGTCTCAGGGCTGAGAGGAAGTCGTAGGTCTCCCCGAGAGACTGAGGTGCGTGGAGCACCAACAAGGCCCAGAAGAAACACCCGCGAGACCCAGCAAGAGATGAAGCTTCGCTCCTGCTCTGCAATACGGAGCGAATCTCCATCCCCCACCTTTCTCTTCTCAGGCCAGGTGAGGAGTGATGGGGAGGGGAGGGGAGGGTGAGGGGCGGGGCCAGCCGACAGAAAGCCACAGCAGGGGGAAGAAAGAGCCATGGGTTGCCGACACCCATTGCTTCGGCCCGCCTGTTCCGTCCCCCACCCCCCTTGCTGCAACAGCACCATTACCTCATTCCAGCCAGCAAGGGCTGCGCTACTCCTTGCACATTGCACCACCTGCAAAGTTGCAAGTTGCACGTACCTCCCTCTACGGCAGAGATTTCCAGCCCCACCATGAGCTGCCTGGCTGGTCCCATATTCCTGAGCTCTAGTCACAGGACTGGCCATTGGTCATCCCAGAGCAGCTCCTCCACCCAGGTGCGCTGAAGACCACCAAAATTTTCTCACAGACCACCAGTGGTCCGCGGACCACCGGTTGGTGACCTCTGATCTAGGATCACTATGGACTTTATAGGCAGGAATAAGTACTAAGTTGGCCAGCTGGTTTTGAAGAAGTGGTTCTAAGGTCCCTTCAACTTCCAAAATAGATTAAATTGTAAAACTTTGCCCACTTGCAGCAGCTTTGAGAATTGCAGAAGTGGTGCAGATAGATGCGTACTTTTCACATCTGGATGGCTCAGCCACTTCTTTTTCTAGGCCTTCTTCTGTATCTTGGATACAGTCTGATGGAATGTATTTGGGATGTCAACTGTGGGAGTAACATTATTATAATCCTTATGGGTGTCTAGAACCGTACAGAATTTGAACCATCATTTCTGTACCCTTGTATTAATAAAAACTGCAATCTGGGGCTTGGAAGAAACACTGCTACAAATGAACACTTTTGGTAACACAAATACTTCTAATTGGAAAGTCAATTTTCTATTATCCGAAAATTACAGCAACATAGTTTTGGGCATTTTTAGGGGAAAATCACTGGATTCATTTCTGTATGTACTGTATCTACCAATCATATTAGAGTAGCAATATTTGCAGGAAAAAGATGTTGACAAACGTTAAAAACTAGACTTTCAACCCATGTTCTGAGAATACTAATAAGAAATATTTCAGCATATAGCATTTATGGATTGCTTTTCTAAGTGTAATAAAACAAACAAAAAAACAAACAAACAAACAAACAAAAACCCAACAACCAGTATTGGACAAATGTGAACACACGATTGAATTAGGTTGTCTTTAGATATGCAGAATTCAAATTCAAGAAGGACCAGTTCATTTTTGCTTTATAGTGTTGACAATAGTGTAATAGGCATAATTTATACAAATGTGTTCATGCAGAAATTCCCCAAATATGCAATTTGAAAAGGAGATTTTTTTTTTTTTGGCTTGAACTGAATGGAAAGTTTTAAAGATTCTTCTTCAATGACAGGAAAGCACCCACCAAGCCACGCCCACAGAACCGGTAAGGAAAATTTTTGGATTTCCCCACTGTGATGGAATATTTAATATTCAGCATAAACTGAATTGCATGACTTCCTTGCAGATTTTAAAATGTCACTTTAAGGTAATTATTGTTTGAATTACCTTTGAAATGCAGGGGGGAAAGGGTCAATTGTGTGTATCGTGAATTACACCTAATTAAGTTTCTAATTCTTACTGCACTTTTGTTGATGAAAGCACAATTGCTGCTAACTTTATTATATTAAAATTAATCTATTCTTTTTAGAAGAATATCACTATAATGGGGGCAGATGGGGATCGGTTGGCATAGTTAGAGGACTTCAGACAAATTAAACAATTGTGTTAATTAAAAAAGAGCAAGGTAGAAAGCAAATAATTAAGAAATACTCATCCAGATTAGATAATGAGAGTTATGAAGAACTGCAATGACAATTCATTTATTTTGTTTACAATACTTTTAGTTGATAGTCAGATAACTCTTTGCAGCTCCAAAAAGAGAAAAGCTGTGGGGTTGTTTTTGAAGGGGGTGATTTTAAAAAAATATGATTATGTTATTGTTTCCCAATTATTAATTGCATTATACTGTCTGATACACGCACACAAAATGCAAAGCCTTTCTTTGCTAATAACTTTGTAAGAAACTGTCAAGAGAATCAGAATTAAGGGAAACTAGAATGGCTGCAGAATATTTTCTTTTAAAAAAAGAAAGACTTCACTTAGTTCACATAGTTACAGACAGGAGGAAGAAATAAATAAAAATATTTCCTAATCTAAGCTTTTATATCTATGTATTATCTATCTATCTATCTATCTATCTATCTATCTATCTATCTATCTATCATCTATCTATCAATATCATCTATCTATCTTCACATTTACTTGGAATTCTTCCAGATTTGGGGAGACACTCCAATCCAAGGGTACTGAGGAATGGTGACCTCTTGCTCTTAAGCTGACTCTTTCTCTGGTTTAGCTCTGCTTTTTTCTTAAGCAGACATACCCATTTTCTCTCTACCTGAGGGGAGCCTGGGCTATCTGTCTGCATCTGCCTAACAAAGAACTTTTCTCCTTTGTGAATCTGCAATGGCAATGTGTGAGGGCCTCTCAAATGGGAAGTAGAGTATGTTCACAACAGAAGTACAATGAAATATAGAGAGCTAAGTATAATGCAGAGTTTAATAACAATGTCTGCCAACCATTAGATGAAGTTGAAAGTTTTGAAGCCATCTTAGCTTATACATGTTAACTAGGTAAAGTAGTTCTAGGCTATTCAGTACCTAAGTGGTGCAAAATTTTAACATGAATGTGCCTTCAATTTCTGAAGATTAAACATATACAATTTCTTCAAACACTACTCGGGGGACATATATTAGTTTACAATCCCCTGATTGTCCTTCCATGTACCTGTTCCAGTTTAATGAATCCTACATGAAGTATATGAAGTATGAAGTAGCGGTTCGAATCCCTAGCGCCGTGTAACGGAGTGAGCTCCCGTTACTTGTCCCAGCTTCTGCCAACCTAGCAGTTCGAAAGCATGTAAAAATTCAAGTAGAAAAATAGGGACCACCTTTGGTGGGAAGGTAACAGCGTTCTGTGTGCCTTCGGCGTTTAGTCATGCCGGCCACATGACCACGGAGATGTCTTCGGACAGCGCTGGCTCTTCGGCTTTGAAATGGAGATGAGCACCACCCCCTAGAGTCGGGAACGACTAGCACATATGTGTGAGGGGAACCTTTACCTTTACCTTACATGAAGTATGGATGCCTAGAACTGGACACAGTATTTAAACTGGAGCTGGACAGATTAATGCAAAATAGCTTTGATATTAATTTATACTTGCTTTTCCTGAACTTCCATTCCAATTCTTTCCTCAGTGGGGCAGACCCTGCATTAGATAAAAGAAATCTTACAGACTCTTGGCATTATTCAGCCAAAGTTAAGTAATTTTAAATCCCAGTGATTAAATGGAGAAGATTCAAGCATATGCTTGACTCCCCCACCCCAAAAAAAGCCCAGCTCTTATATATTGTGTTGAACATGTAGACAGATTTAAAAATTCAAGTGGAACTATCCATGGTTGTACATTATATCCTAATCAGGGATATAATTATCTTCTCCTTATGAAATTTCACACATTTGCAGAAAATGCTGTTTTCAGACAAATGCCCAGAGAGAGGGAAACTATAATGTGTGAAAAAAATGAATACTAAATGAAAGTATAAGGCTTCAAAGAGTGAAGCCATCCTGGAAGGATTAATAAAAATTGTTGAATTAAAATTATAGTAAATGATAGGTATAGTCAGCCTTGGGCATCATTTATTTCAAATTCAAAAATTTGGTTCATTTTTAGTACCTTCACTGAAGTAAGCTAGATCATTAACTGTGAAGTCCATTAGCAAGTAGTGAAACATAGATTAATGAGTTGGGCCTTTTACTCTTGTAGACTTAATAAGACAGTAAATATTCATGTGTTTAAGGGCAAAGGTTTGGCATGTTACAAGATTTTAAATGATTTATTGTGAAATATTTCAATACCAATTGCCACAGGTCAGTATTACTATTACCATCCATGAACTAAATTATAAAATACAAGATTGCTTTGGATAATCTTTTTAGGTGGTTGATGAATGTTGAGTGTAGTTGATGAAAGATAAATGAGATATCATATTAAAACTGCAATTCTACACCCACTTCTCTGAGCTCTGTGAGACTCACTTCTAAATGGCCATATATAGAATTGTGCAGGATACTGTGTCAAAGAAAATTAGGGGAAAACTTATATATAAGAAGCCACAAACTAGATGGAACACAGCAGAGGAAACTGGCTTCAGATCAGCTCACATCTTCCTGTATTTATTCAATATATGCTAAATATATATTGAGAGAAGATGCATTGCCAGAAGATTAGTGTAGTTTTACAATTGCAGGGAGAAAGTAACCTGTGTTATACTGATGACACTACTTTGATAGTGTCATTTGCTGAAAATGCAAAACATCTTCAAGCTGTAGTAATAAAAGTTAAGCAACACAATTAAAAGGGGGTGGATTGCAGATTGAATGGCCTCAACCCTGTTAGCATTCTGGAAAGTTTTGAAGATATAGCTTTTTTTCCCAAAACTGGAGCCAGGATGTTAGTTGAGCCTAACATATATGCTTTTTTAGATGTGATGTGTGAGTTCTGTTTGGAAATATGGTTGCACTGAATTTAATTTATTTTATTTTTCTTATTTTTTATGCTGCTGTGTTATTAGTTACCCAGTATGACTATGTTGAGCTAGATGGCCCTTATAATATCATTCATTCAATCAATAGAAAACCAAACTAATGAAAACAGGTAGAGCCATCACCCTTAAACCTGAGAGTGAAAATACTGAAGAGGCTCAAATTACAGGCACAGAATGTAACGACTTAGCTCTCTTGAAAAGTCCATAATACTGGGAAGTGTAGAAGAAAGAGAAAGGAAAGAATGACCTGCAGCAAAGTGGTTAGATTTGATTGATGGATATATCATTGGAAAATCTTTCCAGTTTGTAGAAAATTCATCTTGGACAATGTCTATATGATTTCTTAGAGTTAATACTGACTTGACGGCACCTAGTCAATCAATCAATCAATCACTCCAAAACACAATCCATTTGAAAGAAAAGTAAAATTAAAGGTAGGTAAATAAAATTTGAAGTAGTATTGATTTGAACTACATTAAAATGAGGCCTTCCTATCACTGACTTAATTGTCAAGAGCTTATGAAACATTTATTTGTTTCTATCAAGGAATTCAGGACAGTGACAAGATTCTTCCTATATTGTCCTCAAAAAAACCGTGAAGTATTTTAAGCTGAAGTAGAATGATTTGCCCAGTATCACTCAATACGTTCTGAGGCTGAATGAGAATTGAATCATGGATTTTCCCACTTGCAATAAAGCAGAACTCTATATCATTTTGTAGCACCAAACGAACAACAATGACTATTGAGTCAGTATGAAATTTGGATTTGTGAACACTCTTACCAACACTAGATTTTTTTTTAAAAAAACCACTTATTTCTGAGAATGCCATCCTGCTTTGAAATGTTGGTACCAACATTTATGAAAGACTTTCTGTTACTTTCCTTTGTCCCAGAGAAGTGCAATTCACGTATCTTTAAGATTCTTAGAAATTAACTATGCTAACCCCGGTTCCTATTAAAATAAAATAAACCATGAAAAACAGAGTTTTAGGTCTGGAAAAGCCAGCTTCTTTAACAACATACCATCAAGAAAACTGAACCCAATTAAGCTGATCCAATTAGACAGAATGCCACTTGATCTCATGGTGTGATTACATAGTTCATTGCAGTCAATCAGAGTTTCTTCAAGACCAAAGGTTAACATTAACAAATGCATGCCCACAAGGCAAACTGATTAGTGTACAAGTATAGTGGAAAAGTTCTAGGGGAAAATTATGTTCAATTCACAGCACAGCTGAGCATTATAGTTTGGACACATTTACATTCTGAGCCAGTTACATTTCTTGGCAGCAATATCTCTGGGGGGGGGGAATGTATTGGCACTTAACTAAGTAGAGAAATAGGAATATACAAAGCTGTGGAAGACATTCAGAGAGAAAAGGGAGCATGATTAAAGCACTGCTCAACCTGGGTGTGAATGTTATATAACAGCAAGTATGAATTAGTCATGTAAATAAGATGGGTACCAAAGTATTGCATGAGGATAATGTAACCATGTGTGAATGAATATGAGATGACAAGTGGTGCAGAGCAGAAATGTGTGAATAAGTACGCACAAAATAAAATCACGACTTTACCACTACAACTACTGCTGCATAAAACTGTGTCAGGGAAACATTCACTGCATCTTGTTTTCTGTCTGCATAAGGGTTACATATGTTCTGAGATGTGAAACCAAGGGCCCCTTTGAAGGATCTATCAAATCCTGTACCTGTCAATAGTGGTGTCCCTCAAGGCAGCGTTCTAGGACCAACACTCTTCATACTTTACATAAATGACCTTTGTGACCACATTATAAGCAACTGCGTTCTCTTCGCTGACGATGTCAAACTATTTAACACCACAGACAATGCTACTACCCTTCAGAAAGACCTTGACTATGTATCAGAATGGTCAAACAAGTGGCAACTTCAAATCTCAATCAACAAATGCTCTGTCCTACACATTGGCAAAAAGAATCAGAACACAAAATACAAGCTTGGA
>QLTV01001703.1:1149031-1162804 GCA_003457575.1 Thermophis baileyi
TATCTATCTATCTATCTATCTATCTACAGTATCTATCTATCTATCTATCATCTATTGTTAACAAAGAGATTCCTAAACTGACTTTGGTAATTTTATTATAATAAAATTAATGTTTGGGAAATCTTTATTGAAATACTCTAATGATCTATTTGTTTATTTACCACTTTTGTAGTTTATCTATGGAAAAGAACAAGTGAGATAATGGAGGAAAAAGGAAAAAGATAAGTTTCTTATAGTATGCCTCCAACAAAGCAGATTAATAGAAGAAAGGGATGGTTGCCCAGCAATGCTGAGATTATTTTTTGTTGCTGTATTAGAAAAGGTACTCTCTTTGACTAAGGTATTTTCATTTAATGAGGGGTTTCATTTTGAATGCTTTGTTCTCTGTTTGATTTTCAGCATTTATTAACTTTATTTTATTTATTTAATTTATAGGCTGCCCAGCTCCTAAATGACTCATATCCACACAGGAGTTAAAGAACAATGACCAAAAACTCAGAGCAATTAGATTTTAAAATGATGAATGTATTAATTTGCTTGCCTATCCTCAATATCCCTCATAGCAGAGATAATGCAGGCTCTGCAGTATTTTGAAAGTGGTCATTTAAATATCAGTGCAAAGTGGTCAATATTTATCAGTGCAAAATCTATGTTTTAGACATTGTATCAGAAGGTGGCAGCCTCTAGTTAAATTCAGCTGTATTCCAAAACCAAGCAAGGATGGACATGGATAGCATTTGGGGAACAGCAATGTTATAGACCAGTGTTGGCGAACCTTTTCGGCACCAAGTGCCAAAATGGGAGCGTGCGTGTATGCACATGGGAGCGCCGGAAACCGGAAGAGCAGCTCCCCGGCGCACACACGTGGCAGCGTTGGAAACTGGAAGAGCAGTTTCTGGCGTGTGCATGCATGCCAGGGAGCTGCTCTTCTGGTTTCTGGTGCTCCCATGCTCGTGAAGACCAGCTGAAGAACCTGGAAGAGCAACGGGCAATGGTTGGCGTGTCCGGAGAGATGGCTCTGCATGCCACTTCCGGCATGCGTGCCATAGGTTCACCATCATGGTTATAGACTAAGATAGGAAAGAAAACAAGAACAGACGGGTGGCACCTGTTAAATTTGGAAATCAAATTAGTCTACCCCACAATGTTTCTAAAGAAATTCATAACAAAAAATGGTTATAACTATAGAAAAATCTACCAATCATTGCTTTCATACAATCCTTGGTGGTGGGTAACAAGATTGCTGTGGATGAAAGAGAATTTTTCTTTTCTTGTCAGATAAAAAGAGAGAGAGAGAGAGTTTTATGTAGAGGTTAAAGCATCAGCTATAAACCAGGAGACTGAATTCTAGCTGCACCTTAAGCACAAAGCCAGCTGAATGATCTTGGCCACCCAATCTCTCTTAGCCTGAAAAAGAGACAATGGCAAACCACTTGCAGAAAACCTTGCCAACAAAACTGCAGAGACTAGTCCAGGAAGCCACCAGGAGTCAAAAACTGGCACACATACCTCATATAAACATAGCTTGAATTAGAAATGTCAAATCTTTGAAATTCTCACCTGGATAAGCAAATGGGATTGCTAAGATAAAATTGAAGGGAAATTTACCACGAACTACAATGCACACTATTGCAGGAATACCCCAGCAGGGAAGAAGATGAAAAGGGATCAAATGTGTTAGTGCTATGGTCAATCTTTTTATAATTAAAAAAAAAAAGATATTTTGTAACATACAGTATATCTATGCCATCTCGCCTCACTATCTACTCTGCACTGATCCAATGGAATCCTCAGGACAAGGAATGTTTGTTCCTCCTCCTTCTTTTAACCAGGAAGATATTTTTATCTCTGAAAAGAAGCCACATCACACTTTTATTCAAATCCCTTTAAAATAAGTATATATGTGCCTGGAATTTATTTTTCCCCTTTCCTTTTCTGCCAGCTGCTCAACACTCTCAAGATCACATTCTTTAAATTCTTCATTTAGAAGTCCTTTCCCTGATTTACTTATTCCTCAAATTTTCTTCACTTCCCCAATGTTTCCTGCAGCCAATATTTCTTAAGCAAACCCTGCTCCCCATTCTTGATGGCCCAGGTGGGCTAAAGAAATCAAAAAGCCTAAAACAACAAACATTCTTCAGATCTGCCAGTCACACTTTTCCCTAACGCCAGACTTCAGTTCTAAAGTGTTCTTTTGGCTTTTTGCATTCAAAGTTTAGATACATTCTAAATATCTATGAAAGGAACAGGGTTTACATTGGATTATCACTACTTTGTCAGTCTGCCCTCCCCTTTCCTCCTCCTGTGGATGTCATTGCAAATGCATCATTTAGAATTAAAATACTTTGAATAATTCCAATCACTCCTTGCTTATTTCATGGTTTTAATAGTGAAGTTGACACACATTAATGGTTAGAAGGGAGTTAGACTGGCAAAAATCAGAAAAAAAACTGTTTCTGCTTAACAGGTTTTGTCTAAAAGCAACTATGGCTTTAATTTGTAAAAAATTAAATAAAACGATCTTTCACAGCTACATACTAACAACTTGAAGAGGTGACTGATGTGAATGAAGCCTGAGCCATATTTTGGAAAAGGAAATTCTCCCCGCATGTTCTACTCTCTTTGATGTCAGGATGTCTGTTTAAATGCCATTTAATTAAGAAAAGAGATAATTTCCTACTAAGTCAATGAGGTTTCTCCAGAGACTGCAGAAAGAATATAAGGTAGCCAGTTTTCCAGGAGAAAATGATTTTTTTTTCCAAATGAGGGAATGAGTATTTCATAGGAGGAGTTTAAGGAATAGTCCCTAGTGTTCCTCTACATCAGTAATATATTATCTATTTATAAGTTATGAGTTTGAGAAAGGAACAAGAAGAAGCAAAGCTTTTTTAATGGTTATATCTTAAAAAAACAGAAATGAAAATGAACTGACATTATTCTACACTCATTAATTTCAGTGCTTACAGGTTCATTTGCATTTCTGTTTGAAAACAACCTGGCATATTTGCAGCAAGTGCAAATTGGTACAATTGCATGAAGGATTGGCATGAAGTAAGAGGACTGGGGCAAAGACACTAAGCTTTTATGTAAGAAGAGATAAAGACAGAAAGCATGAAAGAAGAGCTGACAAAGAAAGCAACTTACCTTAAGGAAAATATTTAAACGGGGACAAGACCAATATGACAATCACTTGAAAAAAATGTACAGAGCACCTGAATTAAAATAAATGGAGAAATAAATAAAAATAATATAGATGTCAGTATCTACCATCATCCAACCAACCAACCAACCAAGGAGAAGACATGGATGCCACTTCAGAAGAAAACTTCAGCTACTTCAGAAAGCCATTAAGTAATAGTGACAGGGACAAAGTATGCAAAGCAAAAATTCTTCCAAAAAACATTTGACTAGTCGAGCTGTCTAATTTCTGAAGTACAGCACAAGTAGATTATTTACCCTTAACTTAATATGAACCAATATAGCAGTTTTATTTTATGAAGTGGAAATAAGAGTATTATTATTAAGTGCTGGAGTTATTTTATTTGAAATAAAATTAATGCTAAAACTAGTTTAGTTAATGCTAAAGCTCCATAATGCTGGATTTGTTTATTTTAAAAGAAATTAATAATAAGAATAATCTATCATGTATTTTAGAGATTGGGGAGAAAATGGCTAAGGGAGGGGGAAAGAGGGATTTAAAAATTATAGCAAGGATTTGAATGCATAAAAAGCTAATGGGAAAAGTAGCTCCTGATGAGTGGTGGCCTTGAAAGTCAATACAATTTCAATTAGTTCTAATGAGGAAAATGAATAGATGCAAACAGAAATGCAATATGACAGCATAACAAATAGTAAGTGAAAATAGGAACAGGTCGCAAGAAATATTTAACAAGTTAGTTTAGAATTATAGTGGTGAAGCCAGAAAGACTGAAGTTCAGAATGAACAAAGGTTGTTGAAGGATGATACGAATGTTCAGGAAAAAAAGAAAGAAAGGGTGAAATTGAGGATGAGGTGCCACAGGAAGAAATAATGGAAATAGAAGCACCAAAACTGGATAAAACTGAAGTTTTGGGAAATGTAACAACATGAAAAGGAACAGAAAACTTTGCTATGTAGATGTCACAAAAGGGATGCAATCACCAGGAAGAGTCCTTCCAAGCAATAGATAATTCTTCATGTTAATCTTCCAATGCGTCAACTTTTGCACATCTGCAACAGTGAACTCTGCAGCACATTGCATCTCTTGCTCATTTCTTTGGGGTCAACAGTCCCTAACCCCCAAATTCAGATAGTTATTCAGAGAAGCAAACTAACCTGGATTGGTTTGAGAAATGGGGTTTTAAATATACTGAAATGAAAAAAAAAAAAATGAAATGTACAGAATGAAATTTCACATGCAAAATGATATATTTTGGAAATGTAAAGCAAATGCTTAAACTGTTAGCACATATGTGCCAAGAGATCTTTGTCTCCTACTGCAACACAACCTCCCTATAGGCTGCTTTTAGAGATTTTTTTAAAAAGCATTTGATTCTATATCCTGAGCTAAATTGTGGGGAAAATTGGAGGCCTCCTTGACTGATCATTTATTTTATTTAATATGCATGCCTTATCAAGAACCTCAATCAATGTAAGGTATAATCCAAAAGGAAACCCAACCAATGCCATCAGAACTAAAAAGGGTGGCAAGCAAAAGTGCATATTGGCCCATTACAATTTAATTTTTATATCAACTCCATGATGGGCCATCTCCTTAACAAAATCTTTCACCCTCTCCCCGAATCTGTTTTACTTTATGCAGACAGTGCAGCAATATTTTCAAGAACACGGCCTTAAAAAAGCACTGAGAGCACTAGCACAGCATAGCAGGGAAGACTAGCTAGTTCAATTACCAGAAAACCCAAATTATAACATTTGTCAAAAGGCCCAAGAACTATTTCTTTTGATTGAGCAGGTTTTCTGTTTCAAATATCTGAGGGTATGTCAGGTCCCATAGATTCCTATAGGGACGCTGTCATTCTGGTGGGAGGGGGGTGGCTTGGGGGGATCTCTGTATTGGGTTTCTGTTTCTATTTCTTGCCTTGCCTTGCTGTAACTTTTGGGACCTTGGGAGGGGGAAAGGAATGTGCCTCGAGCCAGCTGCTTTATCTTGTCTCCGGAGAAGAGCAGCAGCGTTGCCTTGGAGACCGGTGTTTATCACCTTCTCAGCCTGAGTTTCCCATAACATCTTCACACTTCGGGATTGGCTCGATGATGTATTGGACTTTGGGAGGGGCTCTGTCTGCAGTGGTTTAATCTAACGTTTTAAGTGGGAAAACTTAGTTCCTGCCTACATCTCTTACTATCACAATCGTCCAATAAAAGTTTCCTTTTGAAATATTTCAAGAGTTCTGCTTTCTTGAGAAGACTGGCGAGGCAGGACCTTACAGGGTAGTAGGAAGGTAAATGTTATGTTTTATTAACAAGAACTGATAATGTAATATTGCAGGTGAGAACAATGAGTCAATATTTAGCTTGACTTACACTAGAGGAACTTTTCCAGTCTTTGCCATTAAACTGGCTCTAGGACAATGATATGTCAAAATCAATCATTTTACTTCTTTTCTCTTAGATAGAAACAGCTCATAATGTAAATGACTTCTATTTTGAGATGCTGTCTTTCAAATGTACTCATTTGTAGTCAGCCCAATGGAAACTGAAAGGGATTTCAGTCATTTTGAGAAATTCTGAAAACAAATACAGTAACTCCCTTCAATATGCTGTGTTTTTAATCATTATTATTGGCTTTATAAAACACCTTAGTGTTTTATAAAGCACCTTAGTGCTTCAAGGCGTGGGAGTAATTACCCTTATCTCATCCAAAACAAAACAACATTTTCTTATAGTCTGTCTGTCTGTCTGTCTGTCTATCATCTATCATCTCTCTCTCTCTCTCTCTCTCTCACACACACACACACACACACACACACACACACTGTATGTATGTATGTATGTATGTATGTATGTATGTATGTATGTATGTATGTATATATGTATGTATGTAATCTATTCACCAGGAGTAGCTGTCCGGTAAGATATGTGCAAATAAATTTAACAAATAATTCAAATATTTTGTCTATACCCTATCCACAATTCAGTCTTGTATAACTGGGAGTTAATAATATATAGTAAGGAAATGAAGGGGGCTTTTCTATTTCAGTTGTTATAATGGTCACATTTTTCAGGTTATGTAGGATTTTTCACATTCATATTTAAATAATCCACATTACAACAACTCCCCTGTTTAAATGATCATATTACTATGCTAATACCAGCTAGCACTTGTCTGAGGAAAGGTCATAATTGGAGCTGTCTTTTGCATGCAGTTAGTTCAGGTGATTTCCCCCAGCAACAAATGTTTATTGAGCACACTTCTGATGTTTGTTGTATATTTTCTATTTTGCCCTTTGGCAGTTACATTTCTGGAGACAATTCTACCCATAAACATCAATTCATACTTCAGTTTTAAATCATGCCTGTGATAAACACAGAAACACAGCTGCTGAAACATAGGCAGAGGAAGAGGTAGAATGACATTCAGACAATAAGATTGTTTAGTACTTCATTAAGTGTTTTGACCCAGAAAATAGTACTGTAATCTCTTTAGTGTTATTTTAATAACATCTTTAATATTTTTCCCTATATTTTGTTTGTTTCCAACCAGCAGATCATGTTTTCTATCACCAATAATGATGATTTGCATTTATGCCTAATTCTCTTTTAGATGACATCAATTTACGACATCATACTATAAAACTGTTTAAATCCAGCCACTGATGCCACTCAGGATAATGAAGTCCATTAAAAAGAGCATTTTTTTTTTTATGGTAGTAATCAAAGACTGATAGACTAAATAATTTCTAGACATTTCCACAACAATGCGGTCGCAAAAGAAATCGTCTGAGAAATAGAAGTCTTCATTCTGTAAAAAGCTTTTCTGTTTCCCATTTTGGCTGAGCAGCAATCTATAAATACTTTAATGCAGCTTTCTCTTTTTCAAAATTTATCGTTCTGCAATTCTATTATCTCCAACTACCAATGATAGTAGTAGCTGGATAGGAAGCTGAAAACCACTACAGCCTAATAAAAATGAATCTTAATAGAAAATAAATAAATAAATCTTTAGAAGATTTTAGAAGTAGTTTACAGTTCAGCGATAGTTATAGCTGAAGTTTGATTAATTTCTGTTGATAGAATGTTCCAGTAGTATGAAGCCATTGTAGAAAAGGTTCTAACCCATATGCAGATTCTGCTGCTTGGTGTGTGTGTGTGTGTGTGTGTGTGTGTGTGTGTGTGTCTGTGTGTCTGTGTGTGTGTGTGTGCATGTGGTATGTGGCTTATTTCTTTAGTTAACTAAAAAGCAGAAAAAAGATACAATAAAAAGAAAAATCATTAGAGAAATATAAATATAATGCATATTTCAAAACCCCTTCATTTTGTATTAGGCACTGAAATGTTCTTTTTTGGATTATTTACTTTCTTTTTCTATGAAACAGAGATATAGATATACTGTAGATAGATATAGATATAAATGTTATAGATATAGATACATACATGCTTTAGGAGTACCCATGTACATAAATTAAAATTAGTTGAGATTGTATTTGTGATCTTGAATAAAGCTCCATATTATTTGATCCACAGCTAAGACAAAGGTACTGTCAAATCTACTATATTTTGACTTTTCACTAATACATTCTTGGCAAATTTTCTTCTAGACAAAAAAAAAAGGAATACCTCATTAGAAGGATAAAAGTGTATTATTAAAAAAAAACAACACTTCAGATTTTAAATTGCTAAATCTGTCTTCTCTTTACAAGATGTCTAAGATGATGAAGATAATATAAATGAAAAGAAAAAAACCACTATATATTTCTGTAAGTCAAGAAAAACAGAAAACCCTTTTATTAAACTTTGAAAATCTTTGTTAAAATACTAGAAAGCACAAATAAATATAACATAAATAATTCCAAAAATGTAAATGCATTAAATAATAATAAATTCAGTCCTCTACTTACAACGACAATTGAGCCCAAAATTTATGTCCCTAAGTGCAGTGGTGGGATTCAAATTTTTTAACAACCGGTTCTGTGGGCGTGGCTTGGTAGGCGTGACTAGGTGGTCATGTGACTGGATGGGCATGGCCAACTCGACATCACTCACTCCCACCCAGTCACATGACCCCCCCCCAGTCACGGCTACCCAGGTTTTGTGGCTCGTGGTATTTTCTTTTAAACAGGTATCTTTCTCTCTCTCTGTTTCTCATCTCTCTCTTTTTCCCTCTTTCTCATCTCTCTCTCCCGCTCTCTCTGTTTCTCATCTCTCTCTTTCTCCCCTCTCTTTCTTTCTTTCTTTCTTTCTTTCTTTCTTTCTTTCTTTCTTTCTTTCTTTCTTTCTTTCTCTCTCTCTCTCTCTCGTGTGTGTGTGTGCGTGTGTGTGTGCGCACGTGTACACGCAAGCCTGATGGAGGACAGAGCCATCCACTTCCCTGGCACAGGAAGGGGCTTGAGACCGTGTCGCGGCCCTGAGCACCAATATCACAACTGCCCCTTCCGCTTTTCCCCTCCTCTTGTTGCGGTCTCGCTCTCTTCTTCTTTCCCCCTCCCCCACGAGCTTGCCATTCCCCTAGTGGTGCCTGCAGGGCTTGAGACTTTCCCCTCTTTTCTTTCCCGAGGCGCGGGCTTTAACGGAGGGGAAGCAAAAGCGGCCAAACAGCGTGAATCCTCCAGAGGTGGGTTCCTCCCAGTTCGGACTGGTTCGAATATAGTAAAAATACAAAGTGGCCTATTTCCTTTTGAAAAATATGGGAAAAATATTGAAGACTGCTCTATTTGCTTCACATTAACCGAAACAATAAATCAGCTTCTAGATTAAAAAGCTAAACGTTTTGTTTAGCTGCCAAATGAACTTTACTTAATAATTTCTGCTTATAAAGCATTTGATGACATAAATCTGGAAAAATGATTACCTTCTTTGCATTTTATTCCAGAGGCCCTGCTTGGTGAGGTAAATACTGAATGTGAACTTTTAATATAGCTCTAAAAAATCTCACTGGATTTCTATGCTGATTGAAAATATAAATCCACCTGATAAACTTGTATTCCAACCACAGCTGGGGGGGGGGGACCCTTCATATATAAATTTCTTGTTAAAAAGTGTGGTAGAGAGACCTTGCTCAGCATGGCATGTTGTTTATTAGAATTCTCAAGCAGAATAAGTCTTGTCTTATGTGAATATGTCCTTAAGATTTTTAACTAATTTTTTTATGAGCCAAAGCACCAGAGCTTCAGCTCTGATTTACTACATACTGAGATTTTTAAATGCATATATGGTTAATCACATTTTAAAAAAACTATAGTGTTTTTATAAACCCTATAGTGTTTATTTGTTACTTTCTCTTATGGATTAGGAAAAAAAATCAGCCTCACCTACGTTTTTTACTGTTCCTCAGCTCATTTGAAAAGCTGGTCTTACACCCAAATAATAAGGTGACAGTTCCTTTTTTTCTATCTTTACTTTTGGAACCATCATTAATCAAATCAATTAAAATGAAATCAGTAATTTTGACAAAATCAAAATGGTTTATCAATTAAGCAATTAAGTAGTCAAACAATATGGAAATAAGCTTAGAGGACAACCGAGTTAACAGCTCAGTGTCACATGAACCTAAAGTCAGGTTGCTGATTCTCTGTAGTATTTTCTGAGAGAGAAGAGAAGAGAAGAGAAGAGAAGAGAAGAGAAGAGAAGAGAAGAGAAGAGAAGAGAAGAGAAGAGAAGAGAAGAGAAGAGAAGAGAAGAGAAGAGAAAGAAGAGCCTCTCAACAAAAGTGAGTTAGATTTATTTATTAATTTATGAAATGCTTAAGCACAACTAGGTGTTGTTCCTGCTAGTGTTGGTCCCCTTATGGATCCATTGGGAGTGAAAAAACAAACAAAATATTTTGCTAAATTATTTTATATCTGTACTCAAGACTGAGCAAAGATATGAGTTCACTGTGTGTATTCCACTGCAGGAATGAATTGCTGATTTGAATGTTGAATTGTAATCCAACATTACAGCACATTTACAAGCATCTTGTCATTAGTGAATTTGATGAAGTGGTCTGTAGCTACTGAAGTGCATTATTATTTACGTTAATTTGATGTGCAAATTGTCAACAAAGATATTTGAACTAAAATACAGCTCTTCGGGTAGTACTATCAATAATTTAACTGTATAGTTTTTGCCAGTTTATTGGAAGTTTGAAATAATTAACAGTAAAATAATGGGTTCCCCTCCATCCATTGCTTCCTAAACAGAGCAACAAAAAGATGTGAAAATCAGAATTTGTAACTTATGTGACAGAATAAAAGCAAAGAATGTGAAGCTTAAACAAAAGTGCTGGTTGTAATTCTGCTCCTTTTATGACTCTAATCCTTTTTTTTTAAAAAAATATATTTATTAAATTTCAAAAACAAACATGAATAGAATAGAATAGAATAGAATAGAATAGAATAGAATAGAATAGAATAAAAAAGAATAGAATAGAATAGAATAGAATAGAATAGAATAGAATAGAATAGAATAGAATAGAATAGAATAGAATAACAGAGTTGGAAGGGACCTTGGAGGTCTTCTAGTCCAACCCCCTGCTTAGGCAGGAAACCCTACACCACTTCAGACAAATGGTTATCCAACATCTTCTTAAAAACTTCCAGTGTTTTTACAAATACAAAGACATAATGGGAAAAAGAAAGGAGCAAGAGGTCAAGTTGAAAAAGTGATTAAATATTTCATCAGACAAATATGTAACAAAGTTTTTTTTAGTACAGAGATAGTACTGTGATATGACAATCTCTTACTAAGTTTAAATGAAAAACTTGTTCAGTTCGGGTTATGACAGAATGGTTGGCAGAACACAGGGACAACAAATAGGCTAATGATGATGCAGTCTTACAACCGCATCTGTCCCATTGCCTCAGTACAATTGTTGGATTCCTGATGATGGGGGAAAAAGAGACAAGAGGAAAGCCAGAGGTATCGATCAATCGCTTTGCTTATCTTACACTGCACATGTATAGTGCACCAGAGGTAAATAACAGAGAGATAGAACAGGTTCAGAGGAAGCAAACAGGGTGAGAGAATGGTGAGAAATAAAATAGTGAGAGAAAAAATCTCAAGGGCTTGTATTTTTTAATTTTTTTTTGCCAATTCAAGGGTGGCAGATATCATTGTACCTCAGCAATGGGGAAAGGCTCTTTCTTACAAATAGATCACTTGAAATAATTAGGATTTAAAACTAGTGCAACTGATGTTAGGGGGAGTCTATCTTTTTACAAATAACAGCCTATCCAAATATTAATGAGAATGAGTACAAGTACAAATGTAGGCTTCCTCTTGTTTAATTTGCATAAATAAACAAACAAACAAACAAACAAACAAATAAATAAATAAGAAAAGTGCAAACCAGAAACACTAACAAAATCTGTTTCAACTTCCTTACCAATATGAGATTATACTTTAATTTGCTCTCTTTATTGGCATTTAGGGCTTGTAAAGGTGAATATACTGAAGTTTGCTTCTGCTTCCAAGTATTTGAAGTTCTATTTTATGGAGTAGACATTCTGAATCTTTATTCTGATGTAAAGTAAGGGGGGGAGAGGAGAGTCTTAGGGTGATGCTTGTGAAATAAGAGAAATGAATATGACAAAACCTTGGTACAAATCTAGTTTAGACCTGTACCATGGACGCATAGAATCTACATTTCTACATTTCTACACTCAATAGCTTTGTTTTAGGGAGTGATACCTCAGAAGAATTTCCTGCAGGCCACTGAGATCTGTTTATGAAATATATACTTACGTGGCAGGGTAGATACCTTGATCTTATTTATTTTGTGAAGTATCTCACCAACCTGCACCAATCTGAAACCAGTCAATCAGCCTAAAGCTAATCAGAAGTCAGGTGACCTAGCTATAAAGACAGGAACCCAATCAGTTCCTGCTCAGTTGTCTACAGTTGAGTAGCAGACCACTTGCAGCTGTAGCTTCTAGCAAAACATCAAGAAATCTGTTTGCTGGACCATGGTCACTAAACTCTGAAGCCCAACATTTAGCAAACCATTCAGTGATGAAAATGTAATTTTATGACCAATGCTTGCATTTACCGCTTTTGCAGGTCTGTAAAGCAAAGGAAAGTTTAATAAGGCTGTAAACACAGTCACAGCTTCATTTATCAAGTGCTTCATTTAAAGACTATGTTGACAGTCCCAATTGTGGTCACTAAATGGCAACTACATGTATGTCTGTGGATATGTCTCTGTGTGTACACCTACAAACATACATATGTATACCTATCTATAAAAACACATGCATACTCATATATACTGACTTGGCCTCCAGTGGACATTACTATAAAGCTCGATTCCTTGAAAATTATCAAGTAGCTTCCCTCAGCGATGTCTGTTTCAGATTCTAGATGAGGGAAATCCAAGTAACTTAAACTTGCAAAGACTACAGGTGTTGTAGTGTTCATATGAGAACTTTAGGCCAGCTAATTTTGTGTAGAGATGAGGAAGTTCCTTCAGTGATACAGTTCTTAAGCTTTTTCTCCCCTTCAGTTATAGACCTGACTGCCTTGTGAAACTAAAATGTCTTGTTATTCAATGAATTTCATATTTTGTCCTATTATTTATGATGCTGTGGCCATTGCATATTGTTATGCTGAAAAATCTCATTCTGATTAAAAGCACTTTAGAAGCTCCAGCTGGAAATGCCCCATAAATAAATAAAAACAAAGTAATAAATCCAAGGCTGCCTGTCCTAGAGGAGTTGTTAACTATTAATTAATACTGTTTCTAAAACACTTTACTTTCAAAGGTGCACTTTTTGAACCTTGTGTGAATATTTTTATGTCTCAATCAAATATTAATATATGTAGATTACTGTAAACTCAAACAATTATTCATAACCACAGTAAATGGAACTCAATTCAAGGCTGTATTTGTGTGTGTATATGCACATGCTCTTTGTCACAAACCCTAATGAACATATGTGTATTTGTCCTATTTTTGCCTTTTTATTAGTTAATGGTCAATTTTACCGTCAACATAGGAAACATAATGAGATTCAGATTTCTCTCTATATACCCTATTGTCTGAAAGAGACCTTTTAAAATAAAGCTAGTCTTATATGTGAAAGAATATGTTAGTTAATCCTATGTGTATTTTGCCTGAAGTTTGAACACCTTGTAGGGATTGAATTTAATTTATTTTAGAATCAGAGTGAATGGAGTAATATAAATCCAGCATGATTTACCATCCACTTAAATACAATACGGCTATATTCCAGTTCATTGGTGTTTCTTATGGATTTTAAAATGATAAACTCTAAAAAAAAGTGTTTCATTCACAACTTTCTCTAACAAATATAACTTCTGAACAATCAGAAATGGGAAAGAAAATAACACCCAACAGACATTTAATGGAGCTTTTTAGCTTAGTTAAAAAAAAAAAGCTATACAAGAAGGTAAATTATAGTTGTTAAATACAATTGTTATGCTGCAGAGAAAATAAGTAAGGAGAAATGTTTATATTTATTTATTTATTTATTTATTTATTCAGGTTTATGTAGCGTATATTAGAGGTGGAGACCCTTTGAGAGCTGTATGCAATGAAATTTCATTTTAACGTATGCCAATTACTGTACATTCAAAGTGACAATAAAGCTATTCTAAATTCTAAGTGAAAGTTCTAA
>QLTV01001703.1:1167431-1185156 GCA_003457575.1 Thermophis baileyi
CTTCTTCTTGTCTTCAGGCTAAGGTGAGTTCAGCTGTTTCCCAGCGGCCGCGGCATACTTACAGTTTAATTCTCCAAAGCCTTAGTTCAAAGTTTTGCTTTGACTTCAGCAACAGAGTGGTTAATGCCTGGAACTCACTACCTGACTCTGTGGTTTCCTCCCCAAATCCCCAAAACTTTACCCTTAGACTGTCTACTGTTGACCTCACCCCATTCCTAAGAGGTCAGTAAGGGGCGTGCATAAGTGCACCAGCATGCCTGCCGTCCCTGTCCAAATGTTCCCTTTTATTTGTACCCATCTTATGTATATAAATAATGTTATATCTATGTATATTACCAAATACGTACTTGACAAATAAAATAAAATAAATAAAAATAAAATAAAATCATCTTATCATGGTAGGAGCTTTGGTGGTGGTGGTGGGGGTCATTAATGGGAGCCAAATAAGATGCAGGACGGGGGGGGGGAGTGCATTTTATTTTTAAAAAAGTTATTGGCCACCCAACACCAGTTACATATTAATGCACACTTGCATTATGAATTTGCATCCATAAGATTTAATTAGATCTTCTACTAATAGCTTCAAGAGGATGTTATAATATTATACAGGATAGGATTATTCAGTAGTTATTACTCCTGGTAGTTATATAATATCTGATAACTTCTGTGGGTTCTGTTACAGCAGAGCGTCACTTGAAAAATACTTCGGGCATACACCCAATTTATGGGCTTCTAATTAATATCCTGTTGGCCATTTGCAGGGTTAAAATACTAAACTATATGTATGTTTGAGTCAATCCAATAGATTTCTGTTGGGATATTCATGAGCAGGAAGAGTCATGTGGTAACTCAGTCAGCCAATATGAGTAAAGTGCTACTGAGTCTGTGCAAAAGGAATTAAGCAAGAAGCTGGACATGTTTTCCAGTCTCAGGTCTGTCTCTGTATCTCTGTGTGAAGACTTCATTATGATATGTTGCTGTAAAGAAGAAAGTATGGTACTGTAAATATTTTGATAAGATTATAAAGAAGTTATTTGATTCAGCAAATGCAGTCAACTGTGAGAGCTTCTGATTTATTTTTCTACAACAGAAAAACAAAATTCTCTAACAATTTCACCTTGTATTGTCATTTTGAGTATTTTGCTCTGCCACTACAATTGTTGTCCCATTTAAACTAAATCATGTATTACAGCTGATGTAGAAGTTTGATTTGAATTACTGTCTAATTATATTTATAATAATAATAATAATAATAATAAAGGAGCTGTACAAATAAAAGAACTAATAAAACCGCGCAGCACTGGGTGATCAAGTGATCATTGTCAATGTACAGAAGAAAACAGAAAAGAAGCACACACAGGATTCTTTCAAGCTCTTTTTTTTTTCCTGTCAGATAATAATAATAATAATAATAATAATAATAATAATAATAATAATAATAATAATAATATACATCGATTGTCTTTTTTAAGAATACTAAGTATAGTTCACTTTTTTCTTTTACAGACATGCTTAGCTATAGAAATCAGAACTTTGTGCCTGTTAATGTGTATGTTTTACAGAATGTCATCTCTTTGTTAGCCTGACAGTTTATAATTAGTCAACTGGTGCAGAAAATGATTCTTCGCACATTTATATGGTGTGAAGCATACTCGCTGTTCAGCTAGATAATAAAACAATGGGGATTTGTGTGTAGGTAAAAGCATCATTTTGACATGAAAATAACTGACTAGCCTAATGAATAATACCATGAAAAAATAATTAATTGCCACAGTTGAATGTGTCAGCTATTGTTAAGTCCCATTGTCTTCTTTCCCATCCCATGTGTTTGATGGCATGTGAGATTTCCTTACTCAAGGATCTCTATCAAGTGTTTTGCACATGAAAGTTGTCTATGCATTGCCATGGAAAAGACTTCCAATGGGGGGGATAGATAAATAAAATTAATCAAGGAAAAACAAAGCAGGAAATAAAACCTCTTGATATATATATAAAATAAGCTTGTTCACTAATGGGCTTTTTGTGTAACATGATGACTTACCTTGCCAATATATAAATAAACTGAAGTCATCTGTAGAAAAAATCTTTAAACTTTTAGGTTTTTTTTTAAAAAATTTGAAGACAGCAGTTGATAAATTATAGTCAAAAGCAACCAGCTATAGTTAGAAGATAAACCATGTTGTGATGTCCTTCTGATAGGGAAGTTTAAAATACAGAACTGTCACCAACAGCTCAGTTGCTATAGAAACAAAGCAGTTAAAACTTTTATACTGAGCAATGCTTAATGTGTGGCAAAACAATTAAACTGAAGTTCAAGTTTTTAATCCTGGGACTAAAAATAGGACATAGAACATAAAATAATAGAGTTGGAAGGGACCTTGGAGGTCTTCCAGTCCAACTCCCTGCTCAAGCAGGAGACACTATTCTATTTCAGACAAATGGTTGTCCAGTTGCTTTTTGAAAGTGTCCAGTGATGGAGCATCCATACCTTCTAAAGGCATGCTATTCCATTGGTTGATTGTTCTCACTGTTAAGAATTTTCTCCTTAGTTCTAGGTTGCTTCTCTCCTTGTTTCTATCCATTGTTTCTTGTGTTGCCTTTTGGTGCTTTGGAAAATAGTTTGCTCCCCCTTGTCTTTGTAGGAGCTCCTCAAATACTGGAACACTGCTATCATGTCTCCTCCAGTCCTTCTTTTCATTAGACTAGACATACTCAATTCCTGTAACCGTTCTTCATATGTTTTAGCCTCCAGCCCCCTAATCATTCTTTTTGCTCTTCTCTGCACTCTTTCCAGAGTTTCAGCATCTTTTTTATATTATGGTAACCAAAACTGAATGCAGTATTCCAAGTGTAGAATTCCAAGTGTTATAGATTATATGGTGATGAATCAGAAAAGATCCAAAACAGTGTGTGTGTATCATCTATATCTATACTTATATCTATATATCTATATTCTCTATCTCTATAGATAATCTATTTCTGTATCTCTATCTCTACAATTTCTATCTCTATCTATGTCTATGTCTATGTCTATATCTAGAGAGATGTGTACAGGTAGTTGTTGCCGTTGTAACTTTGCTTAGTAACCAAAGTTACAACGGTACTGAAAAAAGTGACTTATGACCATTTTTCACACTTGTGACCATTGCAACATCCCTAGACTTGTGATCAAAATTCAGATGTTTGGCAATTGACTTATATTTATGATGGTTGCAGTGTCCTAGGGTCATGTGATCACCTTTTGTGACTTTCTGACAAGCAATGTCAATGGGGAAGCCAGGTTCACTTAACAACCATGTTACTAACTTAACAACTGCAGTGATTCACTTAACAATTGTGGCAAGACAGGTCATAAAATTGGACAAAACTAACTTAACAACAGTCTCGCTCAGCAGCAGAAATTTTGGGCTCAATTGTGGTCATAAGTCAAAGCCTACCTGTATGCATTCATTCTTTCTATGGCATAAATAATCCAAAGATAATATGTAGCACCTGGTGATTTAATGGAGAAAAGTTTGCGGTTTTCAATAGCTCCCAATATGTTCAATTCTATTTTAATATACTGATACACTTCAAAGAATTCAATTCATATATGGATTTGAGCTGAGCTCAACATCTGGTAATTATAAGAGATGTGTCCATATCGTTTGAAACTTGAAACTGATTTGGCATTCACTCCTTCCAGGATTTTGGGATCTCCTGACTCTCTCCTATCCTGAGATTTTAAGATTAGGGTCAGTTGCCTTTTAAGACATGATGCCTTAATTTATTTCTAGTCCATTTTTAAAAGATGTTGAATTCTGAATTTATTTTGCCTCCTTTTGACTGAAACAAACTCTGCAAAGACTTTAGTGCTTGATATTCTCCTCAGGTTTTTAGAATCACTGTCAGAAGTGTGCAGCTTGAGCCTCAGGGCTGCATATAGTCCCTGAAAGTTCCAGAGTCCCTCTACAAGTTGATGCCAAATTCAAAAGGCTAATGTAAAAGAAGGGAGAACATGTTTACACACAAAAGAAGAGATTATACTTATTGGACAGCCAAGGTGGTGTTGTGGTTAAAGGGCTGGACTAGTTGTCCAGGTCCACCCTCAACCACGGGACGTCACTACGTGACTTTGGATCTCTCTCTCTTTCTTTCTCCCCCTCTCTCTCCCCTCCACCCCAACCTTCTTCACAAGATTGGTGATACAATGAAGCTAGATTCTTTGTAGGTCAATTCAATTTAAGTGAAATGTAGTGTTCCTTTTTCCTTACCCATTTTCCCTCTGACTTTTATGCTGTTCAATCTGCAGATGCCAGTTAAAAACCAAATTTGGCTTTTACAGCTCTGCCCTCAAAAGGCCCTCGTCAAAGTTGAATAATATAAAACCAGGGTGCTAATACTCATGTACAATTTGACCCACAGCACAAACCCCATGCCGGAAATGAATACCTGAAAGAAAATGGTATTTTCTTTGTATTTGTTTTTTGTATTTGTCTTTGCTAAGTTACCTCCACAAAGTGTCAAGGTTTCCTGTTTATTCAGGGCCAAAAGGAGAACATCTTAACAGACCATGGAATAACTTTCAAATCTGTATTTCTAGCCTTGCTTTGTAATTTGTATGGTAAGACAATGCTACACATCTCATAAGGACAAGGTATAATAATTATTATTTTCTTATTTATAACAGGAAAGTAAGCCACAGGAAACTGAACCTATTAAATGT
Source organism: Thermophis baileyi (assembly GCA_003457575.1). Classification (NCBI taxonomy): domain Eukaryota; kingdom Metazoa; phylum Chordata; class Lepidosauria; order Squamata; family Dipsadidae; genus Thermophis; species Thermophis baileyi. The sequence goes on from QLTV01001703.1 coordinate 1,172,137, forward strand.
AGCTTAATTGCACAAAATGTTATACTTATAGAAAGGAAGCTCCAAGCATGCCACTTTCTCCAGATGCTATCAACAACGGATGTTCTCAATGATTTTTTTCTAATAGATGCTGCCATTAGAATTTCCAAGGGAAACATTAAATATGGATATAAAGGGTATTTTTTTTTAAAAAAAATCTCCCTGAAAGGGAAAAAATCTAATTAACTGTTTAATGTTACTCACTGAATGCCTTTTGTTGTTTCCTTCATCGTCTTCATAATTGCTTTGCTGATTTTTAATTAAGCATGCATTATGTGAAACAGGCTACATAAATAATGGCACCACCAAGATGCACTTTAATATCTATTCAACATTCATTTAGTAAGTACAAAGGGCAGGAGAAATCATTACTGAAGCACGCTCAAAGAGCATAAAGCAAGAGAGATCCCTTGGCCATGCTCATTATCTGATTAACTTTAGTGACAAATTTACAATATAAACTCATTGAAAAGATTAGAAAGATTTATGGAGTGTTTAGTTTACTGTTTGTTATGCTGAACCTGTGTTCCATGGATCATAACCTTGATGAGCCTCACTTTATTTCCTTCTGGCAGGTAAGTATGTTGTTTTGGTTCCCCCCCTTCTTTTAAACCATTAGCTCAAAATTTAACAGTGTTTTTCTCTTCTGAATTTATCCTGTGAAATCTCTCTTTTAAAAGTTTGTTTATTCATTCCTCATTTTTAAATCAACATGTCTGTGTAATTTATGAATATTAGGGACAAAAGAAAACTATCCAATAAATAGACTTTTAATACTAATCCAGAAATTAAACTCTAAAAACTCACTAGTACCTGTTAGATGTGAACTTTTACAGCTCTTACAGAACTTTGGTCTCTTTCCAGACATTTCTAGAGGAACAAAATGTTAATTTATATTGGCCTTACCTCTATGTAATTGTTTGCAGTTGTTTGATACAGATCTTTAAAATGGGTGTGTGGTTTGGCAATAAAAACTTTAACTCTATTCATGTTTTGGCAAGAAGAATACAATTTAAAATACAACCAAGGTTTGAGACCTGAAATCGCTAACCCCTTAAAAATGAAATTTCACTTGTTGCTATGGCAACAATTACCCAGATAGTTCTTTGGGAAACACCTCATGACATTTACAAATATGAGTGTTGTGCCTTTCAGAACTTTTTATGTCTCTGCTGGCCAGTGTAGAAGATTAAATTCCTTCACAGTATATCTTTTAAAGAAAATGGATATTTAATATGTTTAATAACTTTTCCTGAATTTACTTCATCTATGTCTATGGCTCTCTCGTGAAGCTTGAAAAGAGTCCTATTTTCCACAGACGGAAATGTTTTTACTTGAAAAGAGTTAGAAATTCCATTTGAGAAAGTATTATTTAACAAATTGGGTATGCTTGATTAGCAGTACAGGAAGTGACTTCCCAATGGATTCAATATTGAGTAAAGCTCTTTATGCCAACCTTTATCAAACTGGATACTCACCAGATTCATTAACATCAGCCAAGCAATGATTGAGAATTCTGGAAACTGAAATATGTATATGTGGATATATGTAAATTGAGAACACTGGTATCTGTGTGATACAATCTAGGAATGAAGATAACTAAGAAATATAAGCAAGTAGTTTCCACAGGTCTTAAAATAACTATGATTAAAGCTAATTATAGTTCTAAGAGAAACTGATTAAATCAGATTACTGAGATCAATCTCCATGTAAGGATGATAAAGACCTGTCAGATTATGAAAGCACTTGATAAAAGAGATGCTTAAAGGCAGAAACTGGATAACCTTCCAACTCCATGATTTTATGATTCTGTGATTAACATGCTGAAGTAGGACTTTGTTTGTATTTTTGTTTTCTTTTTTGCATTGTTTCAGTCAGACCTAATACATTGTTTGGTCTTTATTAGTAAATTAACCTAAACTGTTGAATAAATTCTTAATGCAAGTGATGATTAGTTTCACGACTTATTTTAATTCACTGAGTTGAAATTTATTATTTGCAACCCTGTGCACAAGTTATGATAAATTATTTCAGATTTTTATGCATTACAGTGTGGCATCTAATAGTATTGTCAATTTCCACCCATGTTGTTGTTGTTGTTGTTTTCTTGAATCTTTAAAGTTTTTATGTCTTCATTACGACTATTACTTTGGCAGGTTGTGAATATAAAATATTTTTATAAGTGATGATAATATAAATATTATATTCCTCTACCTAATTTTATATTGGTGGTACAGTAATTTTGAAAAAAATCTGGATATAAGATTAATTTAAATAATTTACTTACTTTCTCTAATATATTTTAATGGACTTTTCTTCTATGTTTTGGTTCTGTTTATTTTTTGGCTGTTTATTAATTCTTTTTAGTTTTTTCTTTTTTAGATTTTTTTGTTTGTTATTTGCAGTTTTTAGTTCTTTATATTTTGTATTCTGTTTATTTATTTTATTATTTATTTTATTATTTATTTATTTATTTATTTATTTATTTATTTATACAAATAATTACCCATCTTTCTCTTCCTACTTTCCCCAATAACAACTTTCCCCTTGTGAGGTGGATTGGTCTGAGAGAGCTATTATTTATTTATTTATTTATTTATTTATTTATTTATTATTTTTATTTTAGTAATATTGTTATGGAATAATATAATGGAGAAAAATGAAAAGTATAATGTGTTTTACTTTCCTTAGTCATCCCTGATATCTCAGCCTTAAAATTGTTCAGGGAAATATTTAATAAACATATTATAGTGAAATCATTTAATGTATCCATCTAAAATTTGCTATGAAATTAGTGTCCTCTATGGGGTCTACCATCTCTGCTATTTCAATGCAATTTGAGGAGGAAAAGGAGAAAGAAGGGGAGGAAGAGGAGGAAAAACAAATGCAAGTGCTTTGATCCTTATTGCCTATGGCTGGATTTCTTTTTTGAAGTAAAATATAAGCAGCTTACAGCAAATTGGTTTGACTCTGAATCTCTGCACATTTTGAACTGAATCATGCTTTCTATGAATCTCTAATTCAAATTCATTAGTGTTGATTCACAGAGGTCTAGAGAACATGTTCACATTGCAAGGACATAGAATTTGTTATTACTACCACTTTTTCTCTTGGTCAGATAATAACACTTATGCCTTTTAGAAATTTTCTTTGCGCAAATTGAATATACGTAAAGAGACACACACCGTATATGATTAATTTAAAATGAACTAGGCATCTTGACACAAAGCCCCCAATAGTGATGAATTGCAGCTACTGCCGTGTCAGCACACATAACCAATAATGCCTTTATGGTGTGGCTCATTACATCTCTTAATGGGAATTGCATGTCTCTGAAACCTTTACAGCTCACTGGTGACTGATGGAAAAATGACAGGTTAACCTCAATACTGATGGAGATGCAGCTGAGAAACTTCAAAGTCTCTTTCAAATAAATATTTGTCTATCTCTGTCTCTTTGTCTCTATCATCTAGTTCATCTCTCGTGCTCTCTCCCTCCCCATCTCTATCTGTATCATCTCTATCATCTATCTCCACTTCTTAATCTCAATATGCATTATGCTCTTTGGCATTCTGTTAGTGCTATGAACATTGTCACATGTGTCTTGTTTAGGAAGTTTAGGAAGAATAAATTTGGGGAGGAACAGCTAATCTCTGAGTTTAATGGATTAATTTCAACAATGAAGACTGTATTGTTGTAACAGATTCTTTCCTGCAGTTTTAATTACAGGTTCCCTACACTATATAAACATGAGCTGGTTAAGATGGTGGAAAAAGATGTGAATATAAGGACAGAATTGGTGATAGTGGTAGAAGAAATTATGTCAGAGAAGGTATTCTGCAAAGCATGTAGTTAGCATATAAGGAATAGTAAGAGATTATAGTAAAAGTAGAAATGATAGAGAAACAGGAGCTGCTTAGAAAGATAGTAGAAGCAGAGGTGGCTTTGGGCTCCCAGACTGGAGGTTATACTATAAAGCAGCACTGCTGGTTTGGCTTAGAGACTAGATCAACTTGAGGAATAGACGAATATTGACATTGGAAGGCCATGACCTACAGAAGGGAGGGCATGCATTTTTATGGGACAAGGAAAATAAACCACAACAATATTTCCATAGACACACGATTAGAGATTCACTGATGCAAATTTGGCAGGAAACAAGGAAAAAGCATTATTTGAAAATTCCTAATTGGTTATCTACAATGGAGGCGATGATTTACCCAAATACAATTGATACAAGTAAAATGTTCAGTTATAAAGATATTTTGGATGGATTCGGGAAATTAAAAAGTAGAGAGGATTTGGAAAAACAAGGTATAATTATAGACTGGTGGCCCTACCTTCAACTTCAATCAAGATACAAAAAAGATAGTGAAGACATTGGAATTGAAATGGAAACTCAACAATTAGACAAACTATTAACGGGCCCAGAAGATAAAATTATTTCCAAAATTTATAACTATTTGTTACAATGTGATCGGGCGGAAGATATAGTATAAAAGGACCAATGATAGCGTGGCGAAAAATGTGGGACATAATATACACTTGGCGGACTGGGAACAAATTTGGAATAGAAATTATAAAATAACAAAATCAGTATCATATAAAGAAAATCACTACAAAATGTTTTATCGATGGCATTTGACCCCTGTTAGATTAGCGAAAATATATCCAAATTTAAATTCGGTCTGCTGGAAATGTAAAAAAGAACAAGGCACCTTCTTTCACATGTGGTGGACGTGTCCTGAAGCAAAGAAATATTGGACAAAGATACATGGTTGGCTACAACAAATAGTAAAACTAACAGTAGATTTTACCCCAGAACTTTTTTTATTAGGCATATTTAAAAGACCAAAGGAAAAAAGCATTAGGTATTTGATTCTGCACATCACGACAGCTGCTAGGATTGTATTCGCGCAAGACTGGAGGAACTCTAATATTCCCATTGACAATTGGATAATCAAGAAAATATTGGACTGCACCGAAATGGACAAACTAACGATAGAACTGAGAGGACAAAAAGACTCAGACTACTATGAAATATGGGAAAGGTGGTACAAATGGATCGACGAGAGAAAGTTGAAGAGAAAATGTGGGATGAAGACTTAGAATTAGAAAATATTGTAAGATAACTGTATAAATTGTATAAATATAAAAATAATGTATATAAAAGGCTGCAGATCTGCTTAAAGAATGATTGTGATACATAAAATGTGAAAAACTAATAAAGATATTTATAAAAAAGAAAAAAGAAAGATAATAGCCTTAGCTATCACATTCTAAAATGTGGAAAAAGAATGCAAATAGTGAAATAAATATTTTTTTAGACCTCTAAGATGTAATTTCTTGCTACCAGTTTTCTTCAGGCTACTTAAGAGCCTCATGTTAGGTTTTTTTTTTTTCCTGATCCCATTGAAAATGTATGTACTAAACAATAGATGTAACATCTGGAAACCTTTGGCATAGTGTTTAAAGTACTTTAAAAGTTCTTTTGCATGTAGCTATACTGGAGATCATTCAGAACTTCAGAAGTCATCAGGGACGAAGCTGACATCTGTTTTAAATGCTAATGAAGTATCTGACATTTTGGAGGAACTGTATTCCAAAAGTGGGGGAGGGGAAACACACAGCTTATAGTACAAGTGCTAACCTTTTGTTCTGTAGAAGACCAAAGCTCAGCTATGCTTTAAATTCTAAAACAACGACATGCCACATTTTCCTCAAATGACCACTCTTGGATCACAGGGGTTGTTCTCCCATAAGATGTTTTTCTCTTCTAATTTGTACCTACTGAAAGCTTTACCATAATTTACATATCTTTCTTTCTTTTTTGGGAGAGAGATAAATGTGTCTCCTACTTGTACTCCTTTGACACAGCAAATGAAAGATGGATAGAGGTTGATGTGAGATAAAGAAAGAAAGAATATTTGTATCAGTGGTGAAATCCAATTTTTTTTACTACCGGTTCAGTGGGCGTGGCTTGGTGGCCGTGGCTTGGTGGGCATGGCAGGAGAAGGATACTGCAAAATCTCCATTCCCACCCCACTCCAGGAGAAGGATACTGCAAAATCCCCATTCCCTCCCACTCCTGGGGGAAGGATATTGCAAAATCTCCATTCCCACCCCACTCTGGGGCCAGCCAGAGGTGGTATTTGCCGGTTCTCCAAACTACTCAAAATTTCCACTACCGGTTCTCCAAACTACTCAAAATTTCCGCTACCGGTTCTCTAGAACCTGTCAGAACCTGCTGGATTTCACCCCTGATTTGTATTATGAGAATTTGGAGGGAATAACCCACAGACTGTTGGGAAAAGGGCTGCAGTGCATAGTTTGGTGTCCTTACATCAAAAATTCTCATATTTTACAGTAATTTAACTCCCTAAAACAGTGGTTCTCAACCTTTCTAATGCCGCGACACCCCCCCGTGACACCCCCCTTCCGCTGCGACCCCCCAGCCGCCGCGACCCCCGCCCTCCCCCCTCCCCCCCCGGGACGNCCCGGACGCCGCCATTTGGGTTCTTTTACCCTCTGCGCATGCGCAGAGGGTAGAAGAACCCAAATGGCGGCATCCGGGCTACCAGCTGACGGCGACCCGCAGGCACGGCCGAACCGGGACCTTTTTACCCCTGCAGTGACGGTGGCACCAAGATGGCGGGCTAACGCGCGCGGCGACCCCTGTGAAATGGTCGTTCGACCCCCAAAGGGGTCGCGACCCACAGGTTGAGAACCGCTGCCCTAAAATGATTTGTGTGTGTGTGAGTGTGAATCTCCTCCATGCTTTGTGGTGAAGTGGATGGCAAATTTAATAAATAAAAACAGAACAAAATAAATAAAAGTAATGATTTCATTGAATTTAGAGCTGCCCCCCCCCCAGGAGACCTGTTTGAACCAAGACCTTAACAAAATCATAGCTGCCACCCAGTTCTCAGCAGATGCGACACTTAATGCTGTGAAATACGGATCTCGGGCCTTGGCCTCAGCAGTCACTTCCAGGCGTTTGCTGTGGCTGCGCCAGTGGCACAAGACCTGAGAACAAAGTGGAGGCTAGCTGCATCCCCCTATGCTGGGGACATGCTTTTTGAAGAGCAATAAATAAAGATGCATCAGATATGTAGTGAAAAGCTAGAATGCTGTCAATATACTTGTTCCAGCTTTACATTACCTGTGCAAGGCACATCAGTTATTTAATAAATTGCAAATGAACCAATTTGTTCATGATCCCAAGGGATTGATGTGACCAAAATTTGCCTTACACTTTGAATTATTTTGAAAGAGAACAAGTACATCAGATTCTTCTAACTTGCAAGCTAACAATGAGTTTAGATTTATCTATTAAAAGCAGAGATAATTCATGTAAGGACTATGTTTTGCATAATATAAAAAAAAATCTTATGTAGCATCATTCTGGGATAGAATATATAAAACATATATTTTATGTACTTAGTCAAATAACTTTCCGTGTGAAAGATTCATAGTACTAATGTAAATATTTTAAATGTACATTACGAATAACCTGACTCTGAGATATAACATAAATCTGCTGTAAATTTCTGTTGAGACAGTTTTGCAAGCCCTGCCAATAGATTTCATCACACAATAGGCAGATCCATCTGCCTTTCTCTTTTTAAAAAATTTAAAAATCCCTTCCAAATTTTGTTTATTTTCAGATGTATCTGAAAATAAAAGTATGTATTAAAAGCTGCATAAGCAAAACAGTTGTAAGGGAAGAGAAAAAGAAAATTTAAAAAGTATATACTTAAAATATCTAGTATCTAAGAAGTTTAAACAAGAAAGAATTATATACATACATACATACATACATACATACATACATACATGCATACATACGAGCCGCGGTGGCGCAGTGGTTAGAATGCAGTACTACAGGCTATTTCTGCTGACTGCTGGCTGCCTGCAATTTGACAGTTCGAATCTCACCAGGCTCAAGGTTGACTCAGCCTTCCATCCTTCTGAGGTCAGTAAAATGAGGACCCAGTTTGTTGGGGGCAATATGCTGACTCTGTAAACCACTTAGAGAGGGCTGTAAAAAGCACTGTGCAGTGGTATATAAGTCTAAGTGCTACTGTCATTTTTTAAAATCTTTTTTATTTTTCTTCTATTTGTTAGAAAGTACATAGATTCTGATGGGCCCATGCTGGAGTTAGAAGGAAAGATAAGTAAAAAATATTCCCCTGAAAGGTTCCAGTCAGGTACACTAGGTAACCCAATGACCTCTTGGAAGATCTTTCTTTCCACCTATAATATATCCTGGCATCATTTTCCCTCCCCTCACAGGGGCCCAGTGAAGCTTTCTCCTCTTCTTCTTCCTCCTCCCTTCTGGCTAACCTGCAGAACTATCTTCCACTTTGCTGTGATAGGAGAAACAAAGAAGTCATAGGCCACAAGGAAAACCATTCCCCATCCTGGCATGTTCCTAGGGAAAGAAGAGGGCTCACCTGGAGATCATTGGTGACCTTCCCACCTAGACCTACCTCTTCAGTAGGCATCCCAATTGCTCCCCAATCCTTCCATCACTGCCCATTTCATATTTTAGCCTCAGTTCCAAAGCAGTTGCTGCTTGCAGTCACACCTTGCACCAGCAGATTAGATGCAGGAGCCAAAGGGAGGCAGGAAAGAAGGTGGGATATGCTCCTCCCATATTTCCTTGCACCACACAATCTATAGGTTTCTGGGAAGTGTAGTTGGAAATCATGATCATGTGCCGAGGTGGCGCAGTGGTTAGAGTGCAGTACTGCAGGCTACTTCAGCTGACTGCTAGCTGCAGTTGGGCGGTTCAAATCTCACCGGCTCAAGGTTGACTCAGCCTTCCATCCTTCCGAGGTGGGTAAAATGAGGACCCAGATTGTTGGGGGCAATATGCTGACTCTGTGAACCGCTTAGAGAGGGCTGTAAAGCACTGTAAAGCGGTATATAAGTCTAAGTGCTATTGCTATGTGACTGCAACTAACTGTGGTGATGCTGTGGTAGCCATAAATTTGTAAATACAACTAACTGAAGATCCTTGAAATTTCAATTACATGAGAGTAATTGGTCTCATGTTTTGGATGCATTCCTTAAGTTAGCTCATTTGAAGTACTTTGATTGAAACAATGATGTTATATGATGTAGTGTTTTGCCCAATTGAAGGTTCCCAACTGACAGATTTTTAGGGGTATACAGATATATATTTTTTATTTATCTATTCTTTTAGGAGAAGATAACAGAGATCATAGGGTAAAAGGTTGGAGATTTTGATTGTCATTTTCAAAAGGTTTTGTAAATTTCACATCCTAGTCCCATCTTCCTGCTTCTACACAAAATAAGAAATATAAACTATTCATTTGGGGGGGAACTGAAAAATGCAACGGAAGATGGAAAATTGTTGGAAATTAGGGATGTAGTGAAACTACCCCATTATTTTGGACCTTGTCTATGTTGTACTTGCCAGCACTGAATGACTTACATTTATCTGAAAAAAGCAGATATGCAATTATAGCAAGGCATATCTGAATCTCTGTTGCACACTGTCAGCATTTCATTATCAAAGGCTCTGCAATATAATAGTAAAGCAGAAAGTAGTCCTTCCAAAATAATAGTTGTCCATAGTTGTTCAGCAATTAGCTCAAAGGAAGTTCATATTTCATGTTTCAAAGCTCATACAGATCTGAATGATCATTACAGTTAAATACATTACACAATTCACTGGATACCTTTTATTGTTATGCAGCCAGTCATATCACCTGCAGTTCTATAGCCTGTTTGGGATCTGTAAAGTAATTGTAACAGGTTTCCTTAGTGAATGGAAAAACCATAGAGATGCTCAGCATCCACACCACTATAAAATTAACATTTTATAGTATACTTTATTTTGATCTGACAAATTTGACCAGCAAATCATAAACAAAGTATTTATGTATTTACATAGCAGACAAAATAATTTAATGGATCATCTAATCCAATTTGATGGTTTGAAGAGAGTGCTTATGTGAGTATTTTGTATTCATTGTAGAGTTTTATTCATTTTAACTTTCATTAGCTGTAAGTGTAAGTGCTTCATTGAAGCTACCACATTGGAAATGATGTTATCATAATAAATGCAGTCCTGTAAAAGCTTCCTTTGGCTGCCCAGCATCTAAAGAGACCTAGTAATTTACTTATATTTGCATTAGACAAATAATACATGGTTGTGAGTACTAGGATAAAGGAAACATATGATCAACAGGGTAATTTTCTTAAACAATTTGTTGAGGAATTTATAATATATTTTTTTAAATTTTCCATCCTAAATCAGCCAAATATTCAGCAAAAATTATACTTCTACTTTAGCATACATCTAAGAAATAGGCTTTTTCTGAGCACTCTGGCATTATAAACATGGACATTCTAATCATTAAAGCAAGAAAATGTGTTCTCAGAAAAATGTACCCTTAAAAATTTCCAGAAATGAGAAACTGGACTGTCACTAACAGACTAGAGTCTGGATTCATTGGTTGGAACACAAAGTTCCTAGAATTCTTTCTAAGGGAGATGTTTTATCATTTACACTTGTAAAGTTGCAAAGTCTAACAAAATCTGGCTTCTTCAAAAGCCCTTGGGAACTAGGCTTTTGATTTCCTTTTGATTTCAGAGAAAGAACCATCTCACACTGAATGTTCATTCAGTATTTAACATAGGAGAATGTTATGGTAGATTCTTTTATATATCATAAAGTCTTTCCAATGATAAAGTCCTCTTGAGAAAATTATACTGTTTTCATACTTGCATAAGTAGACATCATCCCACTTACTGTATAAAATCTTTTCTTTGTTGTATAACATAAGATACTGAATTTTAAACCCCAGTAGATTGGAAGTAAAAATTATCTTTAAAAAAGGTTATATGTTACTGTAATCTCTCCAATAAGATTTGTACTGAATAAGGTTCAGTAAGAAATCACTGGGTGTTCCTAGGGAAAAAGTTAAAAAAAAATACAACTCAGTAAACGTAATTATCTGTTCATCCAGTTATTAAAAACCTGAGTATGCAATCCTTCTAAACCAGATATTTTGAAGCTGTCTGGGGAGTAAAATAAAACATGGCTTAGGAATGGTGGATTAGAAAACAATCCTTTATTTCTTTATTACTTTTATTCAGATGAGAAGGAATTTGCTTTTCAGCACTTGAACCTGTACAAAAAATGGGTAGTACTAGGCAATTTTATGAAAATCAGGAAAGTTTGACATTTTTAACAAGGCACAATAAGATATATTCTCTCACTAAGCCACTCAGTGCCCACATGGTGATTTTTCAAATATGTTCTACCAAAGGAGCTTCAAACAATATTCATTTTCTTGAATCAGCATTTCGTATCAAATTGCCAAAGCTATCTGAAAAGGACTGCATGGGGGAACTGCGGATCACTGGCAGGTCTTTTCCCATATTCATAAAATCAGGTTTGCCAAAGCGATCAGTTGCTTTGGTAATCCTGATTTTATGAATATGCGAAAAGACCTGCCAGTTATCTAGCAGTTGCCCCAATTCAGTCCTTTTCTGTTCAGTGCAGTGGCTAAATTCTGAAAGCCATTTTCTCTTTGTGTATCAATCTCCCTCTGCTGCCTCCATTGCGAAAATCGTCTCCTAAACTGCCTCCCTTTGTATATCTGCTATATTACAATAATCTTGCTTGACTTTGGATAAAAATGTTGAATGAATTGATTTATTTGTTACTGCTTAACTTTTGCTTCCCAAACCTTGCCACACTAATCAAATGTGCCTTCCTGTCTATTTCTGCCTGTCATATCAAAACATTACTTTAAAAAAAAATGTTTAAAACTTTGCAAGCTCCATTGTCAATGTTTGCCTTCTCGGCCTGATGTAGTTACTCAAATCTGGCAACTCCTGAAAAAATTCAAGCCTGTCACTCACACCTCCATTGTGTAAACACTCAACTCAGATAGCTTGAATAACAATACAGCTATGTCAAGGATGTTCTCATCTATTTCCAATAAAGTTAGGTAAACTTTCTGAATATCAAGGCTATCAAGCATGTTCTGATCTATTTCTAATATAGTTAGGTAAACTTTAGGGACCAAAGTTTCTGGAGAGATTTACACTATTTGATCTTAAAAAAAAAATTCCAACAAATTTGCTATAAAAATTACTCTGCATGACTGACCCATGCACGAACCCTTGCCTTCAAGCTAGCCTCTTCTTGTCACTTTCCTGTTTTTCCTCAACAAATCTGCACACTCTTTCTGCATGGTGAAGCTCCAGTAACAAGCTTTCAGCTTCCCCTTTTTAGCTTTTCCATTTAATATCAATGTAACCACTGCTGCTCTAACAATGTAATTGACTTTTTGCTTATCGTACAATATAACTTCCTGCTTTCTTTGATTAAGTTTCTGCAGTCAGCATGGGGAGCACAAATTGTCTCCTCTTATACACATTTGCCCCTTCATGGTTCACTACTTCTACTTCATTGATTATGCTAAAGCCTTTGATTGTGTGGACCACAACAAATTGTGGCAAGTTCTTAAAGAGATGGCAGTACCAGACCATCTTATTTGTCTCTTTAGAAACCTATATGCGGATCAAGAAGCAACAGTGAGAACTGGACACAGAACCACTGATTGGTTCAAAATTCAGAAAGGAATTCGGCAAGGCTGTATACTGTCGCCCTGCCTATTTAACTTATATGCAGAGCACATCATGAGAAAGGCGGTGCTAGATGAATCACAAGTTGGAATTAAGATTGCCGGGAGAAATATCTTTGTAAATATCTTTGTAAACAGCAATGGTTCATGCCCAATATTTCCTAGTCGTACCACAAATAATTACAACGATCTAACACAAATTGATTTTACAGAAGATAACGTTGAAAAGGCATTATGCAACCTAAAATCATCTCTATCTATTGGACCTGATGGACTATGTGCATATTTCTTAAAAAAGCTTTCCACAGCCTTAGCTGAACCTCTTAGCATAATCTTCGATAAATCTTTCAGGACTAGCTCCTTACCCAAC
>QLTV01001703.1:1185629-1215111 GCA_003457575.1 Thermophis baileyi
TAAATGTTATGCTGACGTAAAATTCTATTGCACAAGTAAATAAAGAATAAAATTGCATGTTGTGTGAACCAGGTCTTTGTGAAGTGTTTTGAAGAAGGGAACGGTGCTAACAATGAATATGCCAGCTACAGAAGGTAGACTGGTCCACCTTATTTTGTCAGACTTCTACCCTGACTCTGGCAATAAATCTCTCCAGAAATTCAAGTATGTATTCTTTTTATATATAGTAATATTTTTTCTGTGTCCGTGTCATGGAACTGGACACGGAAACACTGATTGGTTCAAAATTGGGAAAGGAGTCCGGCAAGGCTGTATACTGTCACCCTGCCTATTTAACTTATAAGCAGAGCACATCATGAGAAAGGCGGGGCTAGATGAATCAAAAGTTGGAATTAAGATTGCTGGGAGAAATATCAACAAACACCTCAGATATGCAGATGATACCACTCTATTGGCAGAAAGTGAAGAGGAACTAAAGAGCCTTTTGATGCGGGTGAAGGAGGAGAGTGCAAAAGCTAGATTGAAACTCAACATTAAAAAAACTAAGATCATGACACCCGGGGAAGAAATGGAGGTAGTGACAGATTTTATTTTCCAGGGCTCCAAGATCACCGCAGATGGGGACTGCAGCCAAGAAATTAAAAGATGCTTGCTCCTGGGGAGTAAAGCCATGGCAAAGCTAGACAGCATACTAAAAAGCAGAGACATCATCCTGCCAACAAAAGTGCATATAGTCAAGGCTATGGCTTTCCCAGTTGCAATATATGGCTGTGAAAGTTGGACCATAAGAAAGGCTGAGCGCCAAAGAATGGAGGCCTTTGAACTATGGTGCTGGAGAAGACTCCTGCGAGTCCCTTGGACTGCAAGGTGAAAGATGCTTGCTCCTGGGGAGGAAAGCTATGGCAAATCTAGACAGCATACTAAAAAGCAGAGACATCATCCTGCCAACAAAAGTGCATATAGTCAAGGCTATGGCTTTCCCAGTTGCAATATATGGCTGTGAAAGTTGGACCATAAGAAAGGCTGAGCGCCAAAGAATGGAGGCCTTTGAACTATGGTGCTGGAGAAGACTCCTGCGAGTCCCTTGGACTGCAAGGTGAAAAAACAAGTCAGTCCTAGAGGAGATCAACCCTGACTGCTCTTTAGAAGGCCAGATCCTGAAGATGAAACTCAAATACTTTGGCCACCTAATGAGAAGGAAGGACTCACTGGAGAAGAGCCTAATGCTGGGAATGATTGAGGGCAAAAGAAGAATGGGACGGCAGAGAATGAGGTGGCTGGATGGAGTCACTGAAGCAGTCGGTGTGAGCTTAAATGGACTATGGGGGATGGTAGAGGACAGAAAGGCCTAGAGGAATGTTGTTCATGGGGTCGCGATGGGTCGGACATGACTTCACAACTAACAACAACAATATACATTTGTTTCAGTGATATGACTAACCAAATGACAACTTTTATGACCTGACACCAGTTCCCAGCACTGGATCATTAATGGCATGGGTAACCTTCTCCTTGCTCTTTCTCATTGGGTTTCAATCATTGGTCTACCCAACTGTGGGGAACCTAGGAATGCCAACTGATAATAACCCATTTATTTAAAAATAGTTAAAATGTGCTATTTATAGTAATGAATGTGTGTAGAATTCATTGGTTCCCCATTACTGAAATGGCCAAGCTTATGTTGTGATTATGTCATGCTTGTAATATTGTAGTAACCTGTTGACTGAATTATCCAAAATGTCCCTCTGCCTTTTGATTTTTTTTTGTGTGTGTGTGTGTGTGGAATGCTCCTATTAGCACTATTGTGGACATTTTGTCCCTACTTCTTTTGATTGTCAGTTGTTACACTAGCTGGGAATGTGAGAACATTAACAGTACAAATTAATGGCATTGACAATTCATGCCCTGCATATTCAATTATTTGGAAGGCCTGCTGGTGGCTCATATATTTATACAATTGACTCAGTTATTGAGCCACAGCTAATTGATTCTGTCCTTTACTAGAATAACCACATCACAGTTAAGAGCTTCTTTTTCATCAGTCTCTGATTCTTTACAATACAGTGGATTCCATCAAGATTATACCTGGAACTTGATTGTTTGAAGTTTTAAAAAGCACGATAATCACTTCTTTTTTACTGGCCCATGAAGCTGCTATAAAATAAGTAGATTTTTATTTGCATTTTTAAGTGTATGGAAAGTATCAATATGTTACAGACCTTTTAGTTTAAAAGCTCCTTATTTTAGATTTTGATTTTATGATTAATTGAAATGCATTTGTGTTTTATTTGTTGTTGTTGTTGTTGTTATTGTTGTTGTTGTTATTATTATTCTATATATGTTCTTACTTACAAGCACATGTTATTCATAAGATGTAGAGGCTGCCAAACTCTACATTACTCTCAGTAGCTTACTTTAAAAGCAAATAAATAAATAACAAAATTACATGCATGAAGACAAATATACTCCCTGAGACATAATATATCACCAACAGGGCTCCACTACATTCTACTCCAACAGTTTATTTTAAAGAATCTAAGGCCAGAACCACACAGAGCTCTGGAGAGAGATCATTCCAGAGAATAGGCACCATGACAGCAAAGGTGCATTTCTTCAGTCCTGATAGATAGCATTGTTTGATTGAAGGCCCACAAAACATTGTACGTTTACTATTACAACATAGATAACCATGGAAGTGTTCCATATAACTATGGAAGTCTTCCCACAGGAAGAAGAAGACCTAGCTAAGATCTTACTCTTTTATGAAGTTCATTAGATGACCTTTCGACAAATCATTTGTACTCATCAATACAATAGGTAATATTAAATTGTAAAATTCAATTAATGTCTCCACCACAAGAAGATAGAGGTTTTGGTGAACTGGTGTAATAAAAACAGCCTTGTTTTAAATATTGGGAAAACAAAAGAGATGATTGCCGATTTCAGAAAAGGCAGGCACAGCCACACACTTCTGTATATTAATGATTTGCCTGTGGAGGTAGTTAGCAGCATCAAGTTTCTGGGTGTGCAGCTAGCAAGTAGTCTAGCTTGGTCACTCAACAGCGAGACACTGATGAAGGGCACAGCAGCACCTGCATTTTCTGTGTCACATGAGAAAAGTACATTTCCTTCCCCTGTCCTTACTACTTTCTATAGAGGTACAATCAAGAGCATCCTGTCATATTGCATTACAGTCTGGTTTGGAAGCATTACTGCTTCGGACAGGAAGGCAGTGCAGAGAGTGGTGAGGATGGCAGAAAAGATTATTGATAATTCACTTCCTTCTATTCAGGACACAGCATATAAGTGTTGCTTGAGCAAGGTCCGCAGTATTGTCCGGGACACTAGACATCCTCTTCACAACCTGTTTTTTTTTGTTACCATCTGGAAGGAGGCTTTGTGGTATCCAAAGCAGAACATCTAGATCAGGGGTGTCAAACTCGCGGCATCACGGCAGCGTCATGTGACATATCGGGACTTTTTCCCCCTTCGCTAAACCGGGTGGGGCGTAGCCAGCACATGATGCATCCGGTCCGCGGCCCGCGAGTTTAACACCCCTGATCTAGATTCAGTCAGTTTTGTTCCATAACTGTGGACTCTGTGAACTCTCAAGCTTCCTCTTTCTGCTATGTATTCAAAATGGACAGTGATTAATAAAATATATATGTATATGTATGTATGGGTGTAGGTGTGTGTGTGTATATATATATATAGCATGTGCATATGTGTGATGTGTATGGATAGATATATACCAGGGGTCGGCAACCTTAAACACTCAGAGAGCCATTTGGACCGGTTTTCCACAGAAAACAAAACACCGGGAACCACAAAACTCTTCCCGTGCCTGACTATTTCCTGAGCGGCCACAAAACTAGCATATATAGTTGAATTAAAGATTCTGTTCTGTTTTTTTCTGAAACTTTTCTTTTCTTGGATTCTGGGGGTCGAAAAGCTTAATAAATTGCGCATCGGTGGGTGTTGCACATTGGCAGTTGTGACACATATTTTGAGCGACAGGAAGCCACAGCAGAGGGATGAAAGAGCCACATGCGGCTCCAGAGCCGTGGGTTGCTGACCCCTGATATATACTTTCTTTTGAGAGCAAGCAACAGAATTTCATTTTTAATGTGTGCCAGTGTGCCCACAGTAAAAAATTACAATAAAGGTTATCTTGTCTTATTAAAAAAGTAATAAACTCAATTTGCTCTATTAGTTTATTATATTTATTTAAAACATTTATCTCATTTATGCTATCATTTGATAGAACTGAAATATACTTGACTAAAGAATAAGAACTGAAATATAGGCTAAAGAACTGAAAGAATTGAAAGCCATATACTGTACTTGGCTAGAGAATAAAGCTGGATCTCCGGAATTTTGTTCTAATCTAGTAACAATTGATTCATGTCAGGACTTAATAATTGAGGTTGTCATCATCTTTGTTGATAGCCTTCTGTCTCTCTCTCTCTCTCTCTCTCTCTCTCTCTCACACACACACACACGCACACACACATTTTTCATACATTTCATTAGGCACTGTTATTATCTATCTCTATCATCTCTATTATCATCATCTACACTTTGTACAGCTGACTAAATTGAGAAGCTTAAAATTGTATTGAAGCTGAGGTGAACGAATTCCTGATTTACATTTTGATTTGAAAAACAGAAACATGAAAGTAGAAACTGATTTTGAAAAATCCTTTAATCATACCTTTTCATGTTCTCCCATAATTGTTTATACATTGTCACACATTGCTTTCTTCTGTATTATGCATCATTTTCTCCACTGGCCTATCATGTCTTAAAAGATTCCTGCCAATTAGCAATTATATACTGGGTATGACATCATTGCATTCCATAGCCCATTAGAAGTGGTGTGTGCTAAATATCAATAATATATGAAAAAAATGTATTTAAAATTAAAATGACACTTTAAATCCCTTAGTGTGGCTACATGGCATGAAAAACAGGTTAATTAATCTTAATTTAATGAACTCTACAAATGTTTTTTTTTAAAGCTTACTCCTAACAAGTGTCCTTGAAAAGGAATTTTTCCTCTGCTGTTAGTCAAAATTTTCACAAACCAACCCACTATAGTTCTGCCTTTATTGGTATAGATTTGGCTGATGCTGGAATTTTACACTTTTTAACAAATAAATATTTTAACAGTGAAATATATATTAGTTAAAAAGCTGGGGATGCTTCATGAAACATGTTGACACCAGAAAGGAGAAATTCTTCACTGTTTTCTGGAAAGGTTTGTAGGGTAATTGGGGAGCTAGGATTGAGAGTGAAATGTTTGATGACCAAATGTTTGACTGGGTTCAGCTGTGTGAGTCACAGAAAGGAATTGCTGTGATCTACTTTCTGAAAAACATTCGTTTATGTTATTAATATAGGTTGGGACTCTGCCAAAGTGATGTCCTAACAGGCTTATCAAACAGCATAAATCTTAAAATATATCAGCTCCAATAAAGACACGGGCCTTGACACGACATAGGAAAACTCTTAAAAAAGAAAGAACAAAGAACTTCCAGGGAAGAAATGGTGAACTGAAGATGGCTTCGTTAAAAGCAGAGACTGAAACTGTGGTGGAATGAAGTGCTTGCAATTAGACTATCTCTTTGTAATTCCTCTCAGGACAAGAGAAGACTTCCAATCACCCACAAGTGCTTCAGGCAGCTGCTCCTCTTGAGGAGCCATCAGTCTTTGGTGGGGTTAGAGCAGGGGTGTCAAACTCGCATCGTCACGGCAGCATCACGTGATGTATCGGGACTTTTCCCCCCTTTGCTAAACCGGGTGTGGGCGTGGCCAGCACGTGACGTATCCGGCTCGCAGGCCGCGAGTTTGGCAGCCCTGGGTTAGAGCTCTGGAAGATGGAGCCAGAGCTGGCACCTTAGAAAGGCCACTGGGTTCACATACTTTACTTTTTGGCTATTATGACCTTTGGATCAATAGGTTTTACAGTGCCAGATGAATTTTCAACAACCTTTAGCAAAGGAAATTTTAAATACAAGTTTAGGGACTTTTTTTTTAAAAAAATTATTTTTATTAAGGAATAAACAGTTGTAAATCATTACCAATGCTTGTTGCTGAGATAAATCGGATAATAGTGGTGAACTATATATGAATTCACAAAAAAAGAATGTAATAAGTAAATTAAATAAAGTTTCACAGAAAGAAAATCAGTCTAATAAAAAATTAAAACAGAACGTTCATTCTATAACAGAACATGAAATATGCAGTAAAGCTTTCCACATCATAGTTAGTGTTCTGTAGATGTGTTATACTGAAACCAGCATGGCTCTTGAGACAAGCAATTCTTCAAATTCTATTCCAACACATCTGGAGAATGTTGGCAGAGTTTAAAATTACTGTTTGGAATCTGAACTAAGCAGAAACGTTTGTTTGATATTCTGGACCTGATTTATGGGCCAAGAAATTGGGTGGTTGATTTCTTTTGCTAGCTAATTTCTATGGGGAAGAAGAAGTTCTGCAACTAATTTTCAAGGACAGAGTTATTCTCTACAGGGCAGAAGCACTGCAGACTAGAGTAGAGATTATCGTACAGTGAAAGGCAAGAGATTGATGCAGGTTCTGTAACCATTTCCTAATTATATAAGTACAAGAATTTCATTCATAAGAACAATAGCCTGGGCACGGCAGTTGTAAGGGACTTCAACAAGTTGGAATAAGAACACAAGAGGGTTATGAAGGAGGACTGGAAAAAGACCAGAAACCAGTTCTGTGAGGAATTGATAAAGGAACTGGTGATATTTAATCTGCAGAAAAAAGGATTGAGAGAAAACATTATAATTAGTCTTTAAATATCTGAAGAGTTGTCTTATAGATGAGGGATTAGACTTGTTCTCCATTGCTCCAGAGATCAGGACTAGAACCACTGGACTGAAACTGCAGGGATGTAGATTTAGGTTAAAATTAGGAGGAATTTCCTGAGTAAGAGTACTCAGTTAGTGGAATAGGCAGCCTTATGAAGTGATATTTCTCCTTCAAAGTTCATTCAAAGGCTAGATACACTTCTATCTGAAATGGTTTAGCAGAGCTTTGTTCTGAGAAGGAGGTTGGATTAAATTATTGTTGAGGTCCCTTCCATCTCAATGATTCTATGAATTTCTTGAAATTCTCTTCTCCTTTGAAATTAATTAACTCATTAAAGCACATTTTCTTTCACCAGATTTCATAAGAAAAAACAATAACACAAATGCTCTGCCCAGTACTAGTTGAAAACAATTTTCCTTATTAAGTATTTATCTTTTTAAACCTTCAAAAAATTTCACATAAATTGCATCAGTAAGCCATATAGCCCAATAGGCAAGTTAAGACTGAATGATCATTTCCCTATTGCCAACAGAAAATATGTAGGAAGAGAACATTTTCTTTAAGGCAGCCATCCCCAACCATTCCAGCTTGGTGGCCCAGTCTGGCATAGGGGGGAGGTGTGCAGCATGTAAATGTGCTTTACATGAGTGGCAGGTGCACACATGCACACAGCTCCATGTGTGCAAGTGATGTGTGCGTGTGCACTCCACATGGAGCTTCGTACACGAACGGAGGGTGCTTATGCTCACACACAAAGCTCCACTCGCATGAGCAGCAGGAACTTTTGCACTCACACACGAAGCCCCGAGTGCAGGGTGTCGCATGTGAAGCTTCATTTGCGTGAGTGGAGCTTCGCCCCTGAGCGCAAGCACCCTCCGCTGGCACAACTGGAGCTTCACGCATGCATGCTTGCCCATATCTCCCCGGTTTCAAACAGGCCATGGCCCAATAGTGAGCTGCGGCCCAGGGGTTGGGGACCCCTGCTTTAAGCTAGTGTGTGGTTCACACAATTGAGATGAAATAAAAAAGGCAAGAGTTTCTAAATCTCAGAGGATGTACCCACAGCGAATATACACCAGCTTTCAAACACAAGGATACTATATAAATGTCCTGAATTCATAACATTTTTGGTTGCTAATATTTTAGAGCAAAACATGAGTCTTCCTCAATCAACTCCTGTTCTTCAATAAAACATTTTTTTTAAATCATTATCCCTTTCTGCTCCTTGTACTTCTCTATTATATGTTTGGCAAGTTTACATGAAATCCGTGTCTGGCCTTCATACAGTTTTGATACCTACTGCGTAATCCAGCCTTTAGATCCTAACCTCTTGTTTGAGCCATTGGAAATGGTTACTTTCGAGGTAATTATATGACACTAAAAGAGCATTATTTGTTTGCAAGGGAATTAAGTAGCAGGAGCCCCAAAGCTTTTTAAAATGTAAAATCTGTATTTCATCACCTCCCACCCCTACACATGTAGAGAGGGAGAACTGAAAATGGAATAGGTTCAGGGAAGCTAAGGAAGGATTAATCTGCCACTTTCACTTTTTCTTACATCTGCATTTTTGAACTCTCAAGTCTTTTGCATTCTGCTTAAGAAGGAATTTATGAGACTTATATATTCTTAAAAGAAAAAAAAAACGAAACAAGAAATATTTGCATTCATTTGCATCAGCAAAACTCAATTGGTTTTGCTATTCCAATGGAAAGGATCATACATCTGGCACCCCTATATGTCATGCTTAAAGATGAGAAGCTTGCCAGGAAAAAGACTGGGAAATTCTGATTCAGCATCACATAGATTATGTCACAGATAGACATTTTATCATGAAAAAAAAATCATTTTTCTTTCTTCCACTGATAAAGTTTTGAATCTCAACTTTTCTCTGCAGTGATTATGAATACAAGAATTTGATAATTCTTTAAAACAATTAAACAATGCTGCATTCTAATATCCTACATCTAGCACGAGTCTTGCTTTCTACAGCTATTTAATTTATTAATCTGCTAAATTTCACATGTTGGGCAAAGGGCCTGTGAAGTGGCTATTTCCAGATAGGCAATTCCATGTGGTTCTTAAAAAGTCCACAATGATTTAAGTCAGCATGTCATCAAAACAATTCAAATGATTAATATTCCTATTAAAGTTCTGATTTGTATGAGTGGAGTGCTCTTGAATGGAAAATTAATACACTATTAAAATGACATTTAGTGTTATATTCATTATTATTTTGGGGTTCAAGCTACATTATAGTTAATCAGAACCAAAAGATTTTTTAAAAAATGATGTTTTTTTACATGACATAAACATTCCTCATCTATTATTTGCAGTGGGTATTTTTTAAAATCTTTTGTATTGTTTGTCTTTTTAAAATATACAATTTATAATATTATTTATAGCTGAAATGAAGACTAAAAAGGCCATGCATCTTAATTTAACAATACAAAAAACAAATACAAAACCCTTACAGTTATGGAAAATAACATTCTCTTAACATTTGTTCTGCTCTGTGGTATAAGTCATCAAGATGGGGGCGGGGAGTATTTCTATCTTCCTGAGATAAATCCTTGCCTGTTTAAAATGTTCACATGAGTTTGTAAATTGTTCTCTCATGCTGTTAGTAGCCGAGGGCAGATTGTTTTTTTCATATTGTATGCTGACTTTGCCACAATTTTGTTTGGTAACTTCCTTGTGAGCAGCCTTTTGTTGGGGTTGAGTTAAATAAGTATTTCTGTTTGGCCATTTCTCTGACCGGAAGAGCCAATTTATATTTTACAAATTTATTGATGTGTAATCCCTGCAGTTTACCGTCTCCTGGTCTTTTGAGTGTAACAGCAAGAGGGAAAATATATTATGTTCCTCTTCCTAAAGATTACTTTCAAGAGCCTCTTAATGGATGCTTCTAGTCAAGGCCAGGTCAATGAAAAAGATCAAAGATGTTGCGTTAACTTGTAAGCAGATAGCAAGCCATTCTTCATTTTGCTTATGTATCATATTAAGTCTTCTTGGTACAGAATTTTGTGAAATGCTGATTCTGTCACAAGTTTATAATTTATTGACACAATACTTTAGTTCAATTCTGTTGTTATTAGATGATCAAGTGTGTGTATCTCTCTGTGTGTATATGTATATGTACACACACACACACACATATATATATACACACACACACTTCAGTTGTTATTAGAGTGATCAAGGGTCTGTGTCTGTGTACAGTATATGTATATGTACATATAAACACACACATATAAACACACAGACACACACACAGACACACATACTCGATCACTCTAATAACAACAGAAGCTGTTATATATGTGTGTGTGTGTGTGTGTGTGTGTGTGTGTGTGTGTGTGTGTGTTTAAAAAATGCAGAGCTGGTACAAGATACTTAGGTCAAGATGCAACATACTCCAGGCAAGCCTGATGACTTCGGCACTTGAAAATCTATAACATCCTTTTCTTGAAAACAAAAATCCAATAATGATATACTATAACTAGCAATTTTCTGTCTTTTAAAAACACCCCAAATCAGCAATGTGAAGCCTTCTCATTTTCTGACTGACTCTAGTCAGGTACAGGCAGATGTACCTTTTGAAAGTATTTTTGTCTCTGTGATCAGGGTAATTCCATTCAGTTACATTATTATTTGAATTTTGGAATAAAGTGTCATTAACATGCAGAAGCACTTTTGTTGGAGGAAAAATGGAGATAAACTTTTTAAGGAAAATAATTTCTGTGTGTATGCATGTGTGCATGCCTTTGAGTCAGTTTTTGATTTCTGCTGACTACCTGTCCAAGTTTTTGCAATTTTTAGTAAGGTTTTTTTGGAAGTTGTTTGCCCTTGTTTGCTAATTAGAGCTGAGACAGAGTGGCTGGTCCCGTCAGGCCCACCCCGGCTCAATCATCTAATAACGAAAAACCCTCAACTCCATCCATAGTGAAAGGTATACTGATTTATTGATGTCAAGCGGTTACAGCATAGCGAAGCTAAATTTGAGGATTCCCCTACAAAGTATCCCTATGTTATTTCGCCTTTTGCCCCAGCTCTCCCCATTGGTCAGTTTCCCAGTGTCCAATAAAATTTAAAGTGGATGTTCTGGTAATAGTTCTGAGGTTTCTGGTAATAGTTCTGAGGTTTGGTGCCTCTTTGATGGGCGGCTGCTTTCCGTTCCCAGGCCAGGTGGCCTCAGACCACTCTTCTGATGTCTCTAGTTGACACATAGGATCATTTCTGTTTCCTGTCTTTCCCCCTTCCTGACAGCTCTTTTTTCCCCATGATTTATTACAGGCTGACATCAGAACAAAGCAGGGCTGAAGTGGGAAGATGGCAGCTCTGACAGGTCAAGGTCACCGACTGACCTTGTGCCTCAGGTGGGACTAGAAATCAGTCTTCTGGTTTCTAGCCTGATGCCTTAACCACCACTCTAAACTAGCTCTATCAGCCATTCATCCCATCCCATCAGCCTGTCCCACTTGTTTGGGCAGGAAGGGCATGTTATAGACCCCATCAGTCAAAGAAAAGGGCCTTTTCTGCCACTGACTCAGCTTTGTGAAACATCTTGCCCTCAAAGCTGAGGAAAGACCCCAATGTTTTGGCCTTCCACAAAAGGATCAAAACCTGACTGGGTAGCATTGCATGGGGGGCATAGGGGTCCACACAGCCATGGGGTTGGTTGGCTCAATGAGAACCCTCCCCCCACACACACACCTGTACTGACAACTCCTAGTGTCCCCATCTTGCAATCCTCCATTTTTTGTAATTCTTTAATGTTGTTTCACATTTTTAACAAATGTTTTAATTCTAAATTATTCACTTTTAAATGTTTTATTATATTGATTCAATTGTACATCGCCCAGAGCCCCTCTATGAAGGAGATAAGCAGTTAAGAAGTTTGATGTATAAATGGATAATATGGAGATTGGAACACAGCTATCCTTCAAATGATATGCATCTTCACTTTTGCAATATAGATTTTTGAGTGAACACCTTTATATAAAAGAATATACATGAAAACATTTCAGAATACAGAAATACTTAGGTCAAGAGAATATTACATAAATTACCTTAAATACTTTTTAGAAAACAATATAGGCCAATTTAGATATTGATTGAAATATATTTGAAGCAATCTGACCATCCTTATTTATCAGAGTTGCCAGAAGTCTGCATCTTGTCATCTTGTTTTACAGGATCATTTTGGGATCCAGTCCAGTCCATTTCAGGGACTTTTCCAGACAGAGGAATTCTATTGCAAAGAACTGTCAGCTGACCCCAGTAACCTTTCCAAACCCACTTGGAGTTTCTGATTCTTTTCATTCATTACTTTGGAACCATAGATAATCAAGCATCTGGGAGGATAATTGGAGTCACTCTCAGGGCCCTGTTGTTTGCTAGAAAATCTCATTGGAAATTGCTGAATAAATACAATACATCAAATCAAATTGGGTGCCTTTGAATTGATCTGGCAATTCAATGGACTTCTGTGCATTTGTACACATCCTTTGAATTGAACTGAAGTAATGATTTTAATCAACTCTTTCAAACAAATGTATTTATTTACTTAAGTAGGCTTATATGCCTTCCTAACCCCTGAAAACTGTGAGCAGATTACATACCCATTCTTCTAAAGCAGTGTTAAAACAAGCATAATAAACAATTAACAGAATAATAGCATACAAATGTCCTCTTCATGCACCATGGAATTCATTTAAAGAGACATTCCCATTGTAGAAGAGATCTAACTGATAACAGGTAAGCCCTCACAGCAGGTTGAAACAGCCAGATTCTAATGGGCATTCTAACTTTCTTAGGTTTGGACCTAATCAAATCTCAGGAGGAATGCTGTACAGAAACAAGAGAGGCAGCAGTTAAGAAGGATCTGTGAGAAGAGAAATGGAAGAAGTCTATCCATCCTGGCCAGGAGTGAAATCCAGCAGGTTCTGACAGGTTCTGGAGAACCGGTAGCGGAAATTTTGAGTAGTTCGGAGAACCGGCAAATACCACCTCTGGCTGGCCCCAGAGTGGGGTGGGAATGGAGATTTTGCAATATCCTTCCCCCAGGTGTGAGGAGGGAATGGGGATTTTGCAGTATCCTTCCCCTGCCACACCCACCAAGCCACACCACACCCACCAAGCCACACCATGCCCACCAAGCCACGCCCACCAAGCCACACCACGCCCACCAAGCCACACCCACAGAACAGGTAGTAAAAAAAATTGGATTTCACCTCTGATCCTGGCATTATTGGAGGGACAGAAATCACTGGGAATTAGCGATCCTAAAGTTGAATAGGTTCTGAACTACATATGATGTTGAAGGTGACAATCAGTATCTTAAATTGCTCCCACAAGACAATTTGTAACCACTACATATGTTACAAATTGTCCAGTGGGACAATTATGGGTAAACTGAGAAGCCTTGGCCATTTTCACCCTTGGACAGTTCTTAACTTCCAAGTAGTTTTCAATGGCAAACCCATATATAGCACTTTTCAGTAATTCAAACAAGAGATTATCAAGTCATGAGTGATTGTAATTAGGGTCTTCCATTCTAAGAAAAAAGTCATAAGTGGTATGTCAAATTAAACTGTTCAAAGGCTCTCCTGGTCACAGGTACTACCACTTTTGTTTTTTTTAAGCAGGAGCTGCGAGTTTCAAAGGCTTTCTAAATTATTTCCAAGATCAGAATAGATGACTGTGACTTTATCCCCAAGATGGAATATTTATGAATCATATGGTTTCCACTGTATCTTGCTGGGACTTTGCTCAGCAGGATCCCAACAGTGTCCTATCACTGCAGCAAGTACATCACTTGTTTGTCCAGAGGAAGATTTATAACTGTTAACATCAATGTTCTGATGATAGCTGATTCCATACTGGCAGGTGACCTTCTCAAGTAGATTTATGTAGATGTTGAATAACAGTTGTGGGAAGGCTGAGTTCTGTAGCACCTCACAACAGAAGATTCAAGAAGTTGACAAGAGTTCTAATAATTTTCCTTTATCTTCCAAGTGAAGGATAAATGATAAAATGATCTTCCTCTCCTCTCCTCTCCTCTCCTCTCCTCTCCTCTCCTCTCCTCTCCTCGCCATGNCTCCCCTCCCCCAGTGTACACACCAGATACAAAGATAACAAATCCAAAAGAAGTCCCTGTAGAGAGGTTCGTACAAAAGGTCTACTATTGGAAACTATATGTCTTCAAACATCTGCTTATGTACAGGAGAATAGAATAGAATAGAATAGAATAGAATAGAATAGAATAGAATAGAATAGAATAGAATAGAATAGAATAGAATAGAATAGAATAGAATAGAACAGAACAGAACAGAACAGAACAGAACAGAATAGAATAGAATAGAATAGAATAGAATAGAATAGAATAATAACTTTATTGTCACTTTGAATGTACACTAATCGGCATACATTAAAATGAAAGGACAGTAGTAAGCACAGTTTGGACAGATTATCACTGTAGCCAAAGGAAGGGGGTAAGAGCCGAGGTGGCGCAGTGGTTAGAGTGCAGCACTGCAGGCTACTTCAGCTGACTGCTAGCTGCAGTTCGGCGGTTCAAATCTCACCGGCTCAAGGTTGACTCAGCCCTCCATCCTCCCGAGGTGGGTAAAATGAGGACCCAGATTGTTGGGGGCAATGTGCTAACTCTGTAAACCGCTTAGAGAGGGCTGTAAAGCACTATGAAGCGGTATATAAGTCTAACTGCTATTGCTATTGCTATGTTGGAAATGTCAACTGGCTTCATTTCTGTCTTAAGACTGCACTGCCGAAAGGCATTTACAAGCCATTTTTCCCCCTAAGGAACTTTTCTATCAACATTTATGAGAATTTTCTCCCCATTCCTATCTAACTGGCATGCAGATTTTCATTTACAATGAAACACAGTGCAACAGGCCAGCCGGAAACCACCCCTTGTATCAGTAGAAGTTGGAAAACATCACTGTTATGTAACATAAAAATTGCCTTCCTAATGATCTGGGGACAAGTAGAGGACAATGCTCTACATGCTTACATAGTTAGTGGTTCATTCTCACATTGGTCATAAAAGCAGCCTTAAAATCACAATGGAAAGCTAATGCAGAAAGAACAGAGTCTTTTCTTAAACCTTTCCCCAAAGAAATGGATGGTGGATGAAGAGGACAGAATTGTCTGTAGGAGATTCTCTAAAGTAGAATTAGAAACTGCTGGCAATTCAGAAACTTTTTTTAGACTTATCCTCTTTAAAACAAAGATCACAAGCAAGCAATGTATATATATTTCACTGTTAATGTCTACAGTACAATATGCTGTAAATGGAAGAAAGGAAGAAAGACTTTTCCTTGCTAGTTAATATTTCATTGGATAACTGAGAAAAGTGGCAGTCTCACTTACCTATCTTTTCATTTATTTTTATGCCATGACACCACAAGGTAAAGGAAAGCATCATTATTCTTATAATTGTTCCATTTTTTGTGTCAGTAGCCTAATGATGGCTGTGAAAATGTCACTGTGTATAATTCAGTACTAGCCTCACCATTATACTTCAGTCGGGAAAGAAATTTCAGCTATTTAGTAGGCTTGGCAAAATAACTTAAGACAAAACTATTCAAAGCTCTTTAAAAATAAATAAAACCACCCGCATTTGCAGGCATACCAGCCAAAATTCTTATGTATCATTAAAATGTTAGTTCCGAACCAAGTGTGGAATCAGAAAAAAAATGTTCTACTGGGTGAAAGATTAAGATGCATCATAAGAATTTATGAAATTGCCCTGTAACAAGTCAATATTTGGTCTTTCTAAATAAACAGTGCCTGTACTGACAAAGTGGAGTTTTCCAGAATTGCAATGTGAGAGTCTTTAATGTGCTAGGAACTAAACCTGTATGCTACCTTTATTATTTTCATAAATAACTCAAGGCAGGAAAAATACCTAAATACTCCTTTATTTTTTCCACAACCCTGTGACATGGGTGGGTTGAAAATGAGTGACTGTTTTCATACCTAACTTGTGACTAGAATTCACAGTCTCTTGGTTTCTAGTCTGGTTGTCTTAACCACTAGACCAGTGGTTCTCAACCTTTCTAATGCCGTGACCCCCTCCCCCTCCCCGTGCGCGATGAGGTGACAAAGGGGGCGTGGCACCAGGGGTGAAATGCTCCCGGTTCGGCCGTGCCTGCGGGTTGCCAGACAGCCGGTAGCCACGGAAGCGAGAGACTTCGCCCACCCGCCCGGATGCCGCCATTTGAGTTCTTTTACCCTCTGCGCATGCGCAAAACGTTCTGCACATGCACAGAGGGTAAAAAACCCCAAATGGTGGCGTCCGGGCAGGTGGGCGAAGTCTCCCACTTCCGTGGCTACTGGCTGTCCGGCGACCCGCAGGCATTGCCAAACTGGGAGCATTTCCAAGATGGCGGGCTAGCGCGTGCGGCGACCCCTGTGAAAAGGTCATTCAACCCCCAAAGGGGTCGCGACCCACAGGTTGAGAACTGCTGCACTAGACCAACCTGGCTCTTCCAATGCAAAACAAGACATGGAATTAGAACAGTTTTCCCAACCATGATGTGCTTTTTTGCCAACATTAATCAGGAACCTTTGTTGTGATTGGTTGAAGCATTTTTCAACTTTCAATTTCCAAACATTAGGGCTGCTCAAAAGTTGTGACATGCCTTGGGGATTGTAAAGATATTTTAGTTACTTTAATATAATTTAGATGTGGTTGGTAAGTAACTACATAACTTTTTAACATTTTGTTTGTTTCATTGCAGCAAGATGCCACAGCAAATTGTAATACTGAATACAAATTTCTAATAGAAAAAAGAATCGGATTTGGAAGGCTCAGCCTTTCCTTCCTACTTATCCAATGTAATATCTCGCAGTATACAAGATGTTACAATGTGATATCTTTCAATGTGGTGGATCTCTAAATTGACAATCAGGATGGATAATAGTGAGAGATGCTTGAGATGCTGTTCTGAAACTTCTGGACAGGGTTACTTACCACATTCTGATTCAGACAAATACTCACATTCTTACTGTTTATGAAAGCAAGTTCTTAAAAAGTGAGGTACACAATCAGAAGTACCTATTGCCCATCTTGATTTTGAGCCTTGGGGTAGTTAAAGAGAACATGGAATTAAAAGGACAAAAGCCAAGTATATATAGCCCTGAAATCATTAAGTGGCATCATATGCAGTCTAGGAGTAGGGCTCTTCCCTACCTCCCAAACCATGTTTTTTCTTCCCCTCCCAATTATGGAAGGAAAACATTTCTAAAGCACTGTACAAACAACAGTGCGTTTATTATAGCTTTGCAGTGTGACCAGTAAATTTGCTGCCTACACAAAAAATAAGGCATGCTATTTTCTGTGCAGTAATTAGTTCTTGTGGGTTGAGAAATGTTCAGCACTCTTCATGCAAGTGCTGAATTTTAAAGGCAGGGAAAGGAAAGACAGGGGTCTTTTTTCCTTTCTTTCAACATTTGCACTGGAGTTCTGATTTAATGGAGTGAAGAAGGGTAGAGAACTTTCCTTCCTCTGTCATCTGAGTGATTGACGCACAGGACCTAAAGAGCTATGAAAGGTTTGCTCATGATTTTTGCTCTCCCAGCACAAATACCTTTTGGAGACGTCCTCTGTCAGGCTGGGAATTGTTGTAGGAACTAGGAATGGTAGCTATTATTCTCAGAGTAAAAGAAGAAGAAAAGGAACAACTGTTTGCCAAATGAGGGTCTATCCTTTCTGGCAGCCACCATAGAAATGGCCAGGAAGACACAGAGTACAGTGGCTGAATAAAAAGTTCTAAATGGAGCCCTGCAAATTGCCAGTCTTTATCAGTCTCCTATTTCTAATGCAAATTAGAATATTTGCATAGGGGATTCTATTGCATTTTTCAATGGAAAACACCAGTTTCCTGCTGGATCACTTCAATCTGTCTTTACTCTGGTTTGGCAGGAGGTTGACACTGAAATGGAGGCTCTATTGTGAGAATACTAATGGTAAGCAGGCCATGTCGATCCTGGGGAAACTATAGGGTAAGCCCATAGTCTACTTTATAGGACTGTTATATGAATGATCAGGAAATTTAGAAGGATCTTAAAAGTATCTAGAACTGACCAATGTTTTAGATTTCCATTGAACAGACTGGTGAAAATACTTCTGACACATTAGCAATTACACAAATTAGATGTCATTTGTGGATAATAACATCTAAACAATGCACTGCACTTCCAATTTTACAGATAACATTTAGTGGGGGAATAATAAAAACAACAACAGGCAATGTACAGCCTGAATCCCAGTTTGTTAGTATAAACTATAAGTGAAAGGATTTTTGATTTGCAGATTGCAATAATGTTCCAGGCCAGTGCTTTATTGGTTAAAGTTTTACTGTGCTTAAAAAAAAAAAAAGCAAGTCATTTTATTTTGTAACAAAGCTACAAACTATACCCAAAATATAGTTATTTTGATGCTGTGTGATATTTTGCTTTGAACACCTTGAGAAAAATTGATGCCCGGTTGATTTAATTTTCCCAGCTTTTACCTAAGAACAAAGCTTTAAAAGAAGGTGAAAATGTGTAAATAGAAACAGGTCTTTAAGGATTGGGGGTTTAGGAAATATCAGTTAGGATCTGATGAAAGAAAATAAATGGCAAAGTGCAGGATCAAAATACCCAGAGAAAAGAATGCATTTCCAAAGCCTCAAACACATTTCAATTTGCTCTTCAGGTAGGACGTTTTACACATGCTTCAGCTTGAAAAAGTAACGTCTCATCCCCACAAACCACTAATTCAGTTCTTGAGTCAGGTAGCCTTAAAAAATCTAAGGAATAAATGAATAGAAGCATACATATCTATGCACCACTCTTTGGGATGTGCCCTCACACCTTAGCCTACATCTCATCCCCCAACTCATAAATTAGACTATCTAACTTTGTATTTATCTGATCTTATATTAAAAGGATGTTTCCCGTCTACTTTTAATACAAGGCTTGCTATAATCATGGTGCAACTATAGTGATGATGCAGGTGGGTCCCTCCTCTCAACCACTGGCAGTTTTTTCTCCATGGCCACCTTAACTTGGGAAGCAGGATAGATCAGGCACAGGAGATCTACATGGATAGATGAAAGCCCTGACTGACAAACAAGCTTGCATGCATTGTAGAGGGTCGGCTGAAGTGGGAGAAGCAACTTATCAGTGTCTGTCAGCAGTTCCCGCTGAGAGAAAGGACACCCAAGAAATATGGAAAGATCGTGAAAGAGCATAGGAGTGAGAGAAAGACAAGCTCTCTTTTTATGACCCTGTAGTCTCTATTTGGGGTAGAGTCAGGGTGACTGGATGGAGCTAAGTGTTTACTGGCTGGATGCCCTTCCTGCCACCATGAAGAGTTTGCAGCAGATTTTTTTTTCCTTTGCACCCTAGGAGATAAACATCTGCTACTATCTAGGATTGAATTCTCTCAACCTTCCGAATGGAAACCTAGGAGAAAAATGAGAGAGTGACCAAAAGAGTCAGAGAGAAGGAGATGGAGTGATTGAAAAAACAGAAAGGCAGCAAGCACATAAATAAAGCAACGGAATGAATGCAATGATGGGCAAACAAGTAGGCAATGAAGCAAAGGAAGGATGGATCAGGTAATAGAATGATGGAATAAGCAATAAACAGATAGTTTGGGAGAGCATGAGAGAAGGGTGAGCAAAAAAGATTGAAAGGTAAATAATTGGGAAAGTGAGTGAAACGGGGCGTTGGTCTTACCTGATACGCCTCTTCTCGTAGGGTTGAGATAGCATCCAGGAATGGGTTAATTCTTGCCTTCAACTGATTGGACCGAGTTTGTCAGAGCTGAAAACCCTGCTCCTGTTGCTAGGGCTTCCAGCTTTCGATGAAGAACGAAGTACAGACCCGACGTGCCATTCTCCAGTGTCACCCTCGAAGAAAAAGGTCATGACCAGACAAGTCCTAGGGTGGGGCTGGATGCTATCTCAACCCTACGAGAAGAGGCGTATCAGGTAAGACCAACACCCCTTCTCTGTAGTGGGTTGAGATAGCATCCAGGAATGGGACATACCAAAGCTGGCTGTCCACCGGGCGGGCCTATGTCTGGTCCTGGGAGACACCCTCCGCATGCACCCTTTGAAGAACTCGGCGGCCAAAGGAAGCCTCCACTGAAGCAAACGTGTCCAACTTGTAGTGTCGGATGAAGAGTGATGAGGTGGCCCAGGTAGCGGCTCTGCACACCTCTTCTAGCGACACTTGCGTAGCCCAGGCCGCCATCGTCGCCGCGCTGCAGGTGGAGTGTGCCGTCACTCTGCCTGGTCTGGGAAGTGACCACAGGTCATACGCTGCAGAAATAGTGGCCCGTAACCATTGACCCACTGTCGAGGAAGATACCTTGAGGCCCAAGGTGCCTGGCTGAAAGGAAACAAAAAGCGCCTCCATCTTTTGTAGTTCAGCAGTACGGTTGACATAAGTCCGGAGGGCCCTTCGAACGTCCAGCGTATGCCACCGCCTCTCAAGCGGATGAACTGGCCTGGGACAAAAGTTAGGTAGCACTAGCTCCTGCGCACGATGAAACCAGGTATTGACTTTAGGCATGAAGGAAGGGTCCAGGTGCAGCACCACCCTGTCTGGGAGAAAAATGCAAAGGTCAGGTCTTACTGACAGTGCCGCCAGTTCAGATATTCACCTGGCTGATGTGATTGCCACCAAAAACACAACTTTGTACGTCAGATGGCACAGGCTGGCCGTGGCTAATGGCTCATACGGACTACCGGTCAAGGAGTTGAGGACTTTGGTAAGGTCCCAGGTGGGATAGTGGTGAACAACAGGTGGGGACAGATTGACTGCACCCCTGATGAAGCACCAGATGTTTGGATGTTGTGCCAAGGACTCCAGAGAGCCACAGGAAAGGACGGAGGACAGGGCCGCCACCTGCCTCCGGATGGTATTGGGCGATAGCCCTTTGTCCAGGCCATCCTGGAGGAAATCCAGGATTTGACCAATGCAGACCCGTAGAGGTGAAAAGCCAGCTTTAGCACACCAGGTGCAGTAAGCCTTCCATATGGCTGCATATATTCGTTGGGTGGAAGGCCTGCGTGAGGCCTGGATGGCTGCGATGGCCCTGGAGGAGATGTTGTCATGCCTCAAGGTGCTCCACTCAAGCGCCAGGCGGTCAGTCAGAACCACTGGCAGTCTGGGTGGACCAACGCCCCCTGGCTGAGGGAGGCCTCGTGCTGAGGGATCCTCCAGGGCTGGGCCATTGACAAGGCCACCAGATCCGCAAACCAGGCCCTCCTGGGCCAGTGCGTGGCCAACAGAACTATCTCCGCCTTCTGTTCCAAAATCTTCCGGATGACCTTCAGAAGCAAGGGCAGAGGGGGGAAGGCGGTTAATAGCCCGGGAGGCCACTGGCAACGCAAGGCATCCACCCCCTCCGTGAGCGGAGTTCGGAACCTGGAGTAGAATCTCGGCAGTTGAGTGTTCTCCGGGGTGGCGAATAGATCGACTTCCAGATGACCGAAGTGACTCATCAGTTGGTGAAAAATGTCCGGATGCAGGCACCACTCGGCATGGTCGATGGTCTGTCGACTCAGAAAGTCCGCCTGCACATTGGACACCCTGGGGATGTGGTCTGCCGAGACCTGGTGCCCCCCTGTCTGTTGATATGCACCTTCGCCGATACATTGTCGGTTAGCACTAGAACGTGCTTGCCTGACGTCTGATGTCGAAGGTGGCGAAGGGCCAGGTTCATGGCGTGCAGTTCTAGCCAGTTGATACTGCACCAACTTTCGGCCGAAGACCAGCGGCCTTGGATCATGGAGGACTGGAACACTGCTCCCCACCCGAGCAGGCTGGTGTCCGTGGTAATCACGAGTCTGTGTGGTTCCTGAAAGAGACATCCCTTCGATGTTACAGGGGACCTCCACCAATTCAGAAAACGAAGGACCTCCCTGGGAACAAGGACCTAGGCTGATGAGTTGCTGCGGCCCATTCTCTGGAATGGCCAAAGAAACCATTGGAGGTCTCAGGAGTCTCATTTTGCCCAGGAGCGTGGAGAGCAATGCTAGGGGAACCCTATGGTGCTGCTGGACTAGGGCAGACAATTCCCTAAGACTGACCTGGCGCTCCTGGGACAAATACACCCTACACTTCAGGGAGTCAAGTACCACTCCTAGATATACAATGCGGTTTGATGGAGAGAAGTGACTCTTTTCTCTATTAATAGAGAACCCGTGGTGCCCAAGGGTCTGAACCGTTACCTGGAGATCCTCCCTCGCCTGTTGAAGCGAGGAAGACTGGATTAAGATGTCATCCAGGTAACATTGGACACGCATGGGTAGAGCCCTAAGGTGGGCCGCAAGAACCACTAGGATTTTCGTGAACAACGTGAGGAGAGACCAAACGGGAGGGCCCTATACTGGCAGTGGGTATCTGCATAGCAAAACCTAAGATACTGCCAGTGGAAAGGCAGTATTGGGATATGCAGGTACACCTCCATAAGGTCTTCTAGATAGGAAGTTGCCCTTTCACACGCCCCCAAGGATGGATGACAAGGAGTGCATCTTAAACCATCGATAGATGACGTAACGGTTTAGGCGTTTCAGGTTGAGAATCACTCTCCACCCACCCGAGGTCTTTGGAATCACGAAGAGAATAGAATAAAAACCTTGCCCATGCTGACTCTCCGGCACCCGCTGGATAGCTCTTATTTCCAGCAGGTGACCGATGGCTTTCTCCATGACAGCCCTCTTTGAAGCATGGTTAGAAATCAGGCAACGGATGAAGAACCTTGGAGGGGGGGAGGGAGAGAAACTCCAGGGAGAGGCTCGCCCTGACCATCTCCCTGATCCAAACATCTGAGGTGACTTCATCCCACCGGTCGGCAAAGGAAGCCAGGTGACCGCTTATGGGGATGGGGTATGCACTCTCACTTGGGATAGCGAAAGGAACGACCTCCCCCATCCTGAAAGGGCCACCTGGACTGCCTGCCTTGGGGGGTTCTCTCACCTTGTTGCATCTGCCTGGCCCCATACTGACCTGATTGTCGAGGGAGGTTGGGCCCTTGGTCATAGGGATGAAAGGAAGGGCGTCGAAAATAAGGCTGGGGCCAAAACCCGCCCTTCCTTGACAAGGAGGGGAGCACTTTGTGCTTGTCTTTTGATTCTACTAAGATGGGATCTAAAGCTGCCCTGAACAACTGTTGTCCTGAAAAGGGGGCAGAGGCAAAGCACCATTTGTGGTGAGCGTCAGTGGGCCAGTTCCAGCACCAGAGCATGCGGCGAGCTACCACAGATGAGGCGATGGCTTTGGCCATGAAGCGAGCCGAGTTCAGCATTGCGTCCGCCAAAAATTGGGCCGCCACTATAAGTTTGTTAACGTCCTGTTGTGCTCTGACATCCAACGATGGGAGTTTGGCCTGGAGCTGGCACAGCCAGAGAAGGGACGTATGGGTGAAGAACAAGGCCGAGGTGGCAGCCTTGACCGCCCACACTGCAGACAGATGTGCTTTGTGCAGCGCCTGCTCAGTCTGTCGATCTTCAGGACACAGAAGCTCCTCCGGTTCCCCAGGCATGGCCTCTGACTGATGTAATGCCACAATCGGGGCGTCCACTGCAGGAGACGCAAGTGTACTGGCAAGGCTGGGCCCAACATTGTAGTGCTTTTTTTAGTTGTCGTTGGATTTGGACCAGCCGCCAGCGACGACCATTGTTGTTGAACAACATCAACAAAAAGCTGTGGGGCGGGTACGACATCTGCCTGTACAGTGGCCTGGGAGAAAAGAGGGTCCGAAGGCCCCGGTTGCTCCTTCTGCGGTTCTGGCAATTGGCTGCCCAAATTCGCCAATGTAATGGCCGTATGCAGCAGCGACTTGAAAAGACTAGGTGGAAAAAGCCCTATGGAGGGAGGTTGTTCTGGCTGCAGCCCTTCGTCGTCCGACAGATCCAGATCATAATGACCTTCGTCGTCGGACGCCTGGTCATGGCTATGATGAGAACGGTCCGAGGAATAAGCCTCGTGCAAGTCATCATAGTCAGCCTGGTATGGCTGTTGCAGATCCAAGCCATGCTCTGATGGTTGAGCCTGTGTCCGGAAATGCACACGGTAAAGCTGTTGGATCCAGGCCGCGATGCCCTGTTTGACTGCATCCACTATCATGGACTGTAAGTCAGCAGAGGCCGCTGGAACCAGATCGGGATCCGATCTGAGTCTGGCTGTGGTCGGGGTGAAGGTGGCTGAGGGGGGTGCCCTGGCCGAGGAGACCTGTAGGGCGGCGGCATTGGACCTTTCAGGGGGGGACCCCAGAGGTCAGTGTGATCGGCGTTGGACATGTGGATGTCGATTGACGGTTGATCCATGGAGCCAGCAATGGAAGGGGCTCTGGAGGGGGCCTGAGTTGTTTGACGTGCCTCTGGCTTGGAGGTAGAGAGTGATCCCTCTTGTCAGATTTTTCACAAATTTTATTGAGAGCCTTATCCCTCCTGTGCTTTTCTTTTTCAGTGGCTTTAGAGCGCTTATCGGCCTTGCTACCCTGAGAATCAGGGCGATTGGCTGAGGCTGATCGTTTATGGCCCCTGGAGCCTGATTTATCAGCCATGATAGAAGGCTCGCCCCGGGCCTCTGCAACTGTCCAACAAGTGGTCTCAGGACCTGAGCCTGTAGTGCTCTGGACAGGCCTAACTACCGCAGCCAATTGGTGAAACTGGAGAGCGAGACTCCTGACAAGGGCCGTGGGAGGCCTAGGATTCCCTGTTTAGGGAGGTGATGGAGCGGACATCATTAATTGGAGCGCGAGACTCCTGACACAAAAAATCCCCTTCATTCAGGCTAGCTGAATGTCTGGCCATGTACTGGCTGTGCGGCCGTCATTAAATGGAGTGTGAAGCTCCTGATAATAGAGCGGGTCCTGAGCTTGCAGGACAGAGGCTCCCCCAAGATGCGTGCTCAAAATGGCGTCAGATAGGAATGCCAGAAGCAGCACAAAATGGCGGCTAGAAGGGAACACCAGTCCCAGAGCACTGGAGGGCAACAAGGCCCGCAAACCTGGCTTCACTGCTCTTGGTTGGAGCGTTCGACTTCTGAGATGAAGAGGAGTGTGAAACTCCTCGTGGCCATCGTTAACTGGAGTGCTAGACTCCTATATATGGCCACAGCCTCATGGAGTAAGGGGAGTACAAAACTCCTCGTGTCTGCCACTAAGTGGAGTGCAAGACTCCTGTTAATGGCGGCAAGCTGGGGGAAAGAAGCATGGAGCGCTAGACTCCTGTCCTGCCACGTGCAACTATCCGCTCAGTCCGGTAGCTTCGCCCAGATGGGCAACATCCCAGGCAATTAACAATGGAGCGCGAGGCTCCTCGATAAGGCAGGCACCCCCAAGCTATAAATATCGGCAGCCGCAAGTAAACTGAAGTCGGAGCGACTAAAGGAAAAAACTTTTTAAAAGTGCGGCTTTCAAAATGGCCACCGCAACTGCTTGTTTCGCTCCGAAGAGCTCAGAAGACCTCGATCTCTCCTTGTATACTCAAAGAAATAGAAGCAATCACCAGAATGGAGTCCTGAAGCGAGGAGAAAGCCAGAGAAGCAGGGTTTTAGAGAGAGGTAGCCAGCCACTGAAGTAGCTGGCCTCGAGGCAGAAATCACAATCCCAAAGACAGTCCAGATAAACGATCCAAATTCAAGCCGAGAAAACCATCCAAGGAAG
The DNA here is from genome assembly GCA_003457575.1 of Thermophis baileyi. NCBI lineage: Eukaryota > Metazoa > Chordata > Lepidosauria > Squamata > Dipsadidae > Thermophis > Thermophis baileyi. The sequence continues at coordinate 1,211,164 of QLTV01001703.1, forward strand.
AATAGCAATGAACCACTGCGATGACAAGTTGAGTCAGCTAGAAAAACTCACAGTTCCAGAAATCACTAGCAACAATGAGGGTTGAAATGATACTCAGGTATGGAGAAATGCTGTCGCACATCTGTCCACTCTGAGGACCAAGTCGAAAGCTGGGAGCCCTAGCAACAGGAGCAGGGTTTTCATCTCTGACAGACTCAGTCCAATCAGCTGAAGGCAAGAGTTAACCCATTCCTGGATGCTATCTCAACCCACTACGGAGAAAGAGTGAGACAGCAACTGAAAAATATAATTGTGTATCAACTGTGTGGTAAGAGGGAGGCTGCAGTGTCTGATCTGCTTAATCGGTGGATGAGTAGGGTTTTCAATAAAGCAGAAGAGATGGATTGAGTCTACCCATTCTACAAATCAGGTTTTGACAGAGTGCTAAACATGCCAATCTAGGCCTCGGTCAGAATTGGCCACATTAGAAAGAACAATGGTTACAATCCCCCATTCCGAGACAGGAAATCCAACAGTTAAACTTAAAAAAAAAAACTTTTCTACATTAAAACAGAACTACTCACCAGTACCGTACTACTGCTATGTACTCACCAGTATCTGGTTTACTACTGAGGCAGAATAAAAATCAGCTGTCATAAAAGAAGAAATAAAGCAGCATACATTTGTGCCAGTTTGTGCTCTGGAGTTTAGCTACCTGTCTAGATGAGGCCTAAATGGGACTATCCTCACACGCTAACATTAGCTTTCTTGCAGCTGTGGGCTCTTTTCTCTCATGGTGTGAAAAGAATTGTTATGAAAGTATAGTTTTTCTTCAGATTATTTTATACAAAGTGGTTAAGAAGAAGCAAACAAACTCATGGGACCCACAGATGCTGAAACGTAATTTAAGCTCTTCTATCCAGTTTCAAGATTTGATTGGTAATAACATCTAGGAAATTATTGGTTGCTTTTGTTAGTACTGGTAGGCAACTGTAAAGGGGGATGAAAAGAGAAATATTAACAATATCCTTTCCTTCTGTTGGTGGATAATACATCTTATTTATTAAATTATTGTGCTATCTTATACTTCTATTAACACTTCAGAAATGATTCAGAGCTGCAGCTTTGAAGATATATAAATAGTTATATTTTATGGCTCAGTAATTATAGGTTTCATTCCTTAACAATAAGTCACACTGAACATAATTGCATAATTGCAATTGCTTCCAGTGAATGCATTTAATTTTTAACTATTAATCAGTTAAAGGCAGATAACCAATCAAGCAACCTCTGGTTCCCACATTAGTCAGAGATATATTTAAATACTTAATCTCCAACATGTCTCCTCTCAATAGGTCCCACACATTAGGAAAGTGTGAAAGCTGTCATATAACTTCGTTTAGAGTTTTATCTTAGTTCAAAAGTTTCAAACCAGGCCAGTTTGCATCAGACTTTGAAAATATCATAGCCTTACAAATAACCTTGCCTGTGGCTAGATTTAAAACATTTGATAATGGCTAAAAGTCACTGATCATTTTATGCATCTCTTGCCTATCTTAGACTGTTAGTTTAGGATGTTTCTGACATCACATGTGGCTTTAGATCTCCAAGGCTAGCAGGCATTAATCAGAAATGTGACTGTTTGGCACTTCAGCAATGCTTTCTCCCACTTTTTATTCCCACTTGGAAGAGCAAGTAAGAGTCTAATTCAGTTTCGTAGTAGATAAGCCAGAAGGACAGGTGCACCAACTTAGACAAGGTTGAGCTATTCTCCTGCCCTAAATGAAAATCTGCCCTTCACACTAAAATACACAACAGGGGGAGAGAGAAGGGGAGGGAGGGAGGAGAGAGAGGGGGGAGGGGGGAGGGAGAAAGTGAAGAGATTTGTTGGCATCTTTTCCAAGTACAATTGCTTTTCTCTGTTAGACATGAAGAAGGATGCATAGCATTCTACATTTACAGACTTCCTGCCTGCATTAATATACGTGGAATATATTAACATCTTGTCAAGCTCTTACTGACTTCTTTATTTCAAGAGGTCAGTTCAACTCACTCTGAGTAGAAAAAGAAAAATACTACAGTAAGTGTTGATCCATTGTATGAAAACAAAGTAGAACATCAGAACCAGCCTTAAACAGTTTTTTTTTATGTTTATGTTTGTTTATGTTTATTTGTATTTCTATGCCGCCCAACTCCCAAGGGACTCTTTTTAAGTTGCAGGGCAAAAATAAGGCTGTAAACATCCAAGTAGAATAGAAAATAGAAAGGAATGGCGATCAAGTAAGACACCAAGGACATGCATGCAGAGACATCACCATTGTTGATGAATGTCCCATTAAAAAAAACAAAAAACCTTGAAAACATGGATAACTTGGTCATTGTCTATGCTGGTTGGAAAGGATAAGAGTTGAAGATTAATGAATAGGCTAGGGAACCGTTAATTCTCTAAAAGGAATAAGTAGACTGGATCTGTACTAGTGAACTTGGCTAATACAAAATTGGGTGTCTATTGGATCAGTTTGTTGGTTAAACCTAACCATTGTCTTACAGCATTCTATAAGTAAAGTCATAACATACAGTTATTTGTTTAGGTATAACGTGTTCTAGGAATACAATAATTATAGAACAATAGCTCAGGTTTAGGCTTAACATAGTTTTTCAATGTTGGCAATTTTAAGATGTGTGACTTAATACCACAAATTCCCCAGCCAGCAGAATTCTGGGAGTTGTCCATGCATCTTAAAGTTACCAAGTTTGGGGTGGGGGGAAAGGAGTTTATCATGTTTTGCAAACTCAGTTGCAGAATTTCCCAAAGAGTCATTAATGTCTAGTGGATTGTAGTGTTGGTTTGAGTTTGCTATATGTTTGTACTGTAGAATGAACTGTCTACAAGGATATTTTAAGAGAATGGGAAGCTGCACACACTGAAGGAAGAGCAGAAGGCAAAGGATAATATAATAACCATTCATAAAATGACAACCCATCATACACTATTTAAAGGTCAATCACTTATCATAAGCTTCTTATTCAAAATCAGTTTTCTTACAGGAAATTTAGTTGTATTTAGCTGTATTAATAATACTATTAATCTCCCCTTAAACATTTATTGAAAATGCTACTTTATTTAATAATTTAAGAATAAGTGCCCTTTCAATGATCCACAAACCTCCGTATACAATCTTTACTAAGAATCTATTAGTGTGCAAACCAGCATTTGCATTTCCTGAATTGGATGAGGAGAGCTCATCTTTCTCCTCCCATCCTGGCCACTTTTTACGCCTGGCACGACTGAGAGTGTTTTAACAAACTGCATCATTGTTTGGTTTGATGGTAGCAGTGCCTCAGACAGAAGGTCCATACAGAGAGTGATAAGGACAGATGGGAAGATTATAGGAAGCTCATTTCCTGTTATTCAGGATACTGCTTAAAGCACTGTGTGCTTAGAGCTCGAAACATTGTTAGAAACCCACACACCCACTCTACAGTCTGTTTCAGGGGTGAAATTCAAAATTTTTCCCTACCGGTTCTGTGGGCGTGGCTTGGTGGTCATTGCTTGGTGGGCGTGGCTTGGTGGTCATGTGACTGGGTGGTTGTGGCTTGGTGGTCATGTGACTGGGTGGGCGTGGCTTGGTGGTCATGTGACTGGGTGGGTGTTGTTAAGGAATTGTGCAGAGTAACCTCTGCTTCTGAAGGCTTGCACAGTGAACCGTAATGTTGCAGTAGATATGAGTAATGATTCAGTCAATACACAGATACGTTAAAGTGTATAAAAGTAGTTTACTTAAAGAAATAGCACAGTCCAAATAACAGTCCGAATCATACACGTTCAATCAGTCAGTATTCAGAAGTACAGCAGTCTTCTTACCAGTCTTTCTTTGTCTTAATCATCAAACAAAGATTCTCTACTATCACAGATAGCTAGCTACACCCAGAGCTTACTTTTAGACACGAAGTCAGTCAGCAATGAAT
>QLTV01001703.1:1222833-1235806 GCA_003457575.1 Thermophis baileyi
CTTGGAACTGAACCCGGAAGGATCTTCCTTACAACATCTTGAGACATGTGAAATAAATACCTCATTGAAATGGCCCAGTGTACGGATCACTTATGACGTTAACTTTTTATTAATTATTATTACTTTTATTTTGATGCCTTGAATTCAGTCTTGACTCCTGGTGAGTGTCTGGACTAGTCTCTGCAGTTTCCTTGGCAAGGTTTTTCAGAAGTGGTTTCCATTTTCTGCTTCCTAGGGCTGAGAGTGACTGGCCTAAGGTCACCCAACTGGCTTTGTGCCTAAGGTGGGGCTAAAATTCATGATCTCCTGGTTACTAGCCTGATGCCTTAACCACTTCACCAATTTGGCACTCATACTGTTAATAACTATGAGAAAATGGACAAGCACTTACAACACATTCAGAGTCTCTTAATCTTCTCGGTTTGACATAATTTGTGAGTAAACTAAAGGCAAATACAGTGTTATCACCACATATTTATGACTGGTATTCTTTCTGAGTTTTTTCTTTTCTCAGGCCAAAAAAAATGTATATAATCTTTCATAGCCTAACATCAGATAATATTCCTGCAGTCCCAAATTTATGCTGATATTTTTATTTTGATTGATTGTCAATATCCCCAAATTTACCTTCTATTAATTTCTTACCTAATATTCTTCAATATTCAACTATCAACATAAATTTCTGTATCTATATTTATACCTATTAATCTACACCATCCATATATCTGTTTCTGAATTGCATTATGTTATCTATCTATCTGTATTTGTCTCTATAGCTATATGTATAAATTTATAGCATTTATATTCATGTCTGTATCTAAAGATAAAGATAAAATTTGTTTCAAGATGAACTCCTGATGCCACTGACTTCTTCAAAAATTCTTTTGTAATTCCAACTGTATGGAACTGAGATTATTTGATGATCAATCTAAATACTAACTAAAAAGGACCACCCTTTTTAGATTTTCAAGATCAGCCATATTCTTCTGAGTAATGAAACTTGCTATAACATCTATCAATTTCAGGGTTTGAATCAGCAGGCTAGCTAGACATTTAGAAATTAGAATATACATCTGAATGCATACATTGATACATGCTCCATTGACATAAATTGATAGCCCTCTCATTGGGCCTTTGTTCTGCTGTGCGTATGCAAAAGCAAATAAGTATAGATTTACTGTAGATATTTTCTATTGATAGTTCAGGTGGCTTTTTGCTTGGCTCAATCAGATGCAAATGGCAGAAGCCTAGTGCCAATGTTAGCAACCATAAATATTGAGAAGGGACAAAAAAAATTGACAATGGGAAAGCTCTGAATCCAATAGAATTTTCTCTTGCTCTTTTCCTCTTTCAATTTCCCTGGTAAAACATCCATGCAAAACATTTCCCTTCCAGTTTCCCTAACCTTAGAGGTAGCTCAGTTTTATTTGTGCAAAATATTGGTCAGTAGAGGGGTGATTGAGGATTTAATTAATCCTCAAATCATTAATAGAATGAAAGGAGTCATTCATGTATTCTGAATAGAAATACAAGCTTATGCAATAATTGAAATTCTCAAGAAAAAATCCACAACATGCATAAAGCCTCTATAAAACTTTTATTGAATGCCATTTGCCTAAGCATATCATATTATTATGCACACACATTTACTCAAGTTTTCCCATTGCAAATTGTCCAAATTTGCAAGGGACATTGGGAGGAATAAGATAACAAAATCCAACGGTAATATGTACAAATGTTGAAATCAGAGGTGGGTTCCTCCCAGTTCGGACCGGTTTGCCTGAACCAGTAGTAACCCGCTGGTGACATCATGGTGACATGACGGATCCGGTTCGGTCGGTGCGGGTCCGTGGGCACCACCATCTTTTTTTTGGAATTTATTTATTTATTTATTTATTTTGCATTTTTTTTCTTCTGCGCATGCGCAGAAGCCGAGTTTCCGGCACTGCGTATGCATCTCTGTCTTGTTTTTGGCTCTTTTTTTTTGGATTTTTTTTATTTTTCGGCACTGCGCATGCACACGCACACAAAGTGTGTGCGTGCCCACGAGGTGCAGCCACGCGGCACGGGAGGAGGCGAACCAGCAGCGAGGTAAGTTAGAACCCACCCCTGGATGAAATCACTCAAAATGATGTCACCAGCATCCATCAGACGTTCTTTTCCATGTCATCTCTGTCTTTTGTTAACCATAGCATGGTCTGTAGCATGGCGATTCTTATCTTTGGGAGCCTGCATTCAGACCTAGTCTGGTGGTTTCCTTGCTTTTCACCCACCTCTGCACATCATTTCCCCCCTAGGTTCAAAGTTTGTTACTTTGCCCAATATTTTATTTCTTGTAATAACCCAGTGTCTCACAGTCAGCTGATATTCCCAGGGAACCCTCCTAATAGGTCTTGAATGAGAAATGAAACAGATGAATCTGCTGCCAATTTCCCCCAAAAATCCCCCAAGGGTAGGTAATGCTTTCTTCTTTTCAGTAGACTCACCATCTCATTGTAACCACCAAGGAGCAACATACTAGAGCTGAACTTCACTTGCAACACTATGTTTCATGTTCTCGGAGAGGCATAATAATCAATACTGAAAACAGACTTCCAGGTCTAGTGAAAATAGTATTCCCAATGCACTCCAGTTTTATTTAACCTTTGGAGCTTTGCACTGCAGTCTGTCAAGGCAATGTTATTTCAGGTAAGAACGTTTTGCAGCAGAACAACTGTCTTGTGTGCAGTTGCTTGATCTCAAATCTTTCAAATGTACCATAAAATAGCCGCCTGAATCATCTGCCATTTGTGAATGAATACTATCATTTCCAGGAAATAAAACAATTGACATTTTACAGGCATTAATTCATTGCCTCTTGAGGCAGTGCTCCTGATAAATTGTCACATATCAGATGTTCAAGTGATCTGGCCAAAGATTAAGCTCTAGAATCGCACAGATGTGTGTTTACATTGGGACTGATCCTTATTCAAGAATTTCCTAGTAGTACCACAACTAATTGCAATGATCTGCTATACATTGATTTTACAGCAGATAACGTTGAAAGGGCACTACGCAACCTAAAGCCATCTCTATCTATTGGCCTGATGGATTATGTGCCTACTTCCTGAAAAAGCTTTCCACTGCCATAGCCGAACCTCTAAGCACAATCTATGAGATATATTTCAGAACCAGCTCCTTGCCCGACCTATGGTAATTAGCCACGGTTATTCCTAACTTCAAAAAGGGAAACCCCAGCCTAGTTGAAAATTATAGACCAATCTCACTGTGTTGCGTCACCTGTAAAGTCATGGAATCAATCATAAACCAATCCATCACCCTCCACTTAGAGACAAACAACCTGCTCTCTAACAAGCAGTTTAGTTTCAGAAAAAAATTTGTCCTGTAATCTGCAACTCCTATACTGCAGAAACATTTGGACCACACAACTCGACCAGGGTAAAGCAATAGATGCAATATACATAGACTTCTGCAAAGCCTTTGATTCAGTGGTACACGACAAACTACTGTTAAAATTAAGCTCCTATGGCATTTCTGGATCCCTGCACAAGTGGATAGCCGCGTTCCTGTCAAACAGGCAACAAGTAGTCAAAATAGGGAGTGGTCTATCAAACCCTGCACCAGTTAACAGCAGTGTCCCCCAAGGCAGCGTATTAGGACTCACACTCTTTCTAATATACATAAATGACCTTTGCGATCATATTATAAGCAGCTGAGTCCTCTTTGCTGATGACGTAAAACTATTTAACACCACCGACAATACTGCTGCCCTACAAAGCAACCTTGACTATGTGTCAGAATGGTCGAACAATTGGCAACTTCAAATCTCAACCAACAAATGCTCTGTCTTACACATTGTCAACAAAAATCAAAACACAAAATACAAGCTGGGCAGATACGACCTCGTAGATGACCCTCACTCTGTCAAGGACCTAGGAGTACTCATCTCAAATGATCTAAACCCCAGAGCTCACTATAACAGCATTGCCAAAAAGGCTTTAAGAGTTATTAACCTAATTTTGCGAAGCTTCTTCTCCGGTAATACAGTACTTCTAACTAGGGCATACAAAACCTTTGCCAGACCAATCCTCGAATACAGCTTGTCTGCCTGGAATCCACACTGTATATCGGACATTAATACAATTGAGCGGGTCCAGAGATATTTCACGAGAAGAGTACTCCACTCTTCAGCTCACAATAGAATACCTTATGCCACCAGGCTTGAAATTTTGGGCTTGGACAACCTTGAACTATGTCGCCTACGGTCTGACCTTAGCATAGTACAAAAAAATTGTCTGCTACAATGTCCTACCTGTCAACGACTACTTCAGCTTCAACCACAATAATACATGGGCAAACAATAGATACAAACTCAAGGTAAACCGCTCCAAACTCGATTGCAGAAAATACAACTTCAACAATAGAGTGGTCAATGCCTGGAATGCTCTACCTGACTCCATTGTTACTTCCTCAAACCCCCATAGCTTCAATCTTAAGCTGTCTACTGTGGACCTCACACCATTCCTAAGAGGTCTGTAAGGAGGCGTGCATAAGCGCACCAGCATGCCTACCGTCCCTGTCCTACTGTCCCCATTTATTAATACTAATTGTCTGCTACAACGTCCTACCTGTCAACGACTACTTCAGCTTCAACTGCAATAATACACGGGCAAACACTCGATACAAACTCAAGGTAAACCACTCCAAACTCGATGGCAGAAAAGACGACTGCAGCAATAGAGTGGTCAATGCCTGGAATGCTCTCCCTGACTCTGTTGTTACATCCTCAAACCCTCACAGCTTTAACCTTAAACTGTCTACCGTGGACGTCACCCCATTCCTAAGAGGTCCGTAAAAGGGGGCGTGCATAAGCGCACCAGCGTGCCTACCATCCCTGTCCTACTGACCCCATTTATTCGTACTCATTTCCTGTGCTCATGTCCATGTTTATACTTATACCTGTTATCTCGTACATGTTTGACAAACTAAATAAATAAATAAAAATAAATTAATAAATAATAAATGAATGAATGAATGAATGAATGAATGAATGAATGAATAAATAAATAAATAAATAAATAAATAAATAAATAAATAAATAAATAAATAAAATGTAATCATGTATAAAGGAATGGGACCAGGCAGATGGACTCTTCCCCTTCAAGTTTTGACAATAACAGGTTGATGGGAAGATCTGAAGATCTTATGTTCATTTGAACCACAAAGTAATTCTCCACCTGATTTTGGATCCTGATAAAGCATCAACCAAGGGTTCTACTGATGCTCAAATAAGTGCCAGAGAATTCCTTTGCAGACTTTACCACTTAATAGAAGCTAACTCTTGTTAAATACTGTACTCCTGGACAAACTTGTGGTTTCAGACTGTTTTTTCATAAAGGACTTTAAAAATCAAATCAGAGCTTTTAATTGGGCCATGAAACACACTGCATTCCAAACTGTACCTTTTAGAATTAAGCTGTGCAATGTTTTCTGGGCTAAGACATCTTGAGTTTTAAAGGGTATGCTGAAGAACAACAATTCAAAAAGAAACCCTGGTGGTCACACTATATTTGTCTTTATTTCATTTATATATAAAGTGTCAAAATCTGGTTTATCTCCTCATGAACAGCATCTCCTTTTGGCATGTATTTAATAAATTTTTATTCTCTCACATTACAAAATTACATTTAGTAAAGACTTTTGGGACAGTTTGGACAGTCCTGGTGCTTTGAGGTGGTAGATCTCTGCTTTAGAACAGAGGCAATATTCCACTCCAGCCTGTTTTTCTCAATTTCACTAATAGATGCTAGATGTCCTTCAAGAAACATATTCAAAGTCTTGTAGACAACAGGAGCTGTGAAGGCCATTAACCTTTGTAGTGATCTCTTATTGTCATTCTTTGTAACAAGATAATCTGCCAAGAAAATGTCTCTTTGAAGCACAAAGGGGCTAAGATGCATTTTCCTCCTATTGTCCTATAAGGTACCACCCAGAGGTGGGTTCCTCCCGGTTCGGACCAGTTTGCCCGAACTGGTAGCGACCCGCTGGTCACATCATGGTGATGTCATGGATCTGGTTCGGTTGGTGCCGGTCTGTGGACGCCGCCATCTTTTTTTTTTTTGAATTTTTTTTGAATTTTTTTTAATTTTTTATTTCTTCTGCGCATGCACAGAAACTGAGTTTCCGGCACTGCGCATATGTCGCCATCTTGTTTTTGGCTTTTTTTTTAAAAAAAATTATTATTTTGCACTGCACATGATTTTTTTGCACGAGGCGTGGCCACGCGGTGCGGGAGGAAGCGAACCAGCAGCGAGGTAAGTTAGAACCCACCCCTGGTACCACCCTATCGCTGACTCATCAAGCAAGGACTTTGGTTGATTGGTTAGTTTTTGACATTTGTCTACTCTTCTGGAATAACAGTAATGTGTTCAGAATTAATCCAAAAGGTAGACAACCATTGCAATGAACACCTAATCAGCTGACACCACAATTGAGCCCAAAATTTAAATTGCTAAGTGAAACATTTGTTAAGTTTGCCTCATTTTACAACTTTTCTTGCCACAGTTGTTAAGTGAATCACTGCAGTTGTTAAGTTAGTAGCATGGTTGTTAAGTGAGTCTGGATTCCCCCTCGACTTTTCTTGTCAGAAGGTTGCAAAAGGTGACCACATGATCTCAGGGCACAGCAACGTCATAACTCTGAACTAGTTGCCAAGCATCTGAATTTTGATCACATGTTCATGGGGATGCTGCAAAGGTCATAACTTTGCAAAACAGTCATAAGTCACTTTTTTCAGTGGCCATTGTAACTTTGAACGGTCACTAAACAAACTGTTGTAAATCGAGGATATTCTCGACTTACATATTCTGAATATTCTTGTGCCACTTGGGGATCATGTTAAAGCAGTTCTTTCAATAAGCTCATATGCAATTAAAAATAGATTTTTAATGATTTGCACAATTTTGAAGATGGATTGAATAACATTTTCCAGAGGAGTAGGTATTCTCCACCCAGATCGTTTCAGGGCAGCAATCTATCATTTCTCAGAATTTCAAGCAATACAATTCTGCATGTAAGAGAATATAAATGAGTTTGTTATTAAACAATCTTTGAAAATTAGGTAATGAGGATTAATTAAGTCTGATTTAAATATGAATGCATTTCTTTCATAGCCCCTCTCACCCTTTGCATTAATTGATCATGGAAGTACAGCTGTTGGCTGAGAATTTGACATCCACACATAGCATAAGACAGTTTGTGTCTAGACCAGGCACTTGCTCAGCTAGCAAGATCTTCTTTTATCATTACAATTGTTTTGTAATGGGAAGTGCTTAACTTCATTGACTCCCATTTACCTATTCCAGATTCTTGTTTAAAGCACTACTGTCACATCCGGATCTGATGGAAAGGGGAACTAACGCTCAGTATAACCATCTTACAATTTTTAAATATAGTGTTACAGAGGACAACAAGAAAATTAAACTTTTTAGCACCACTGCCTCTGGCAAACGTTTAACTATCACAGCCAGAGAGACAGTTTAGAAAAGCATTATGGCTGATGACACTAAAGAGAGCTACAAGAAAATTAACAGGGTTTCAGTCTTTCTGTTTCACTCCTGACCTGCTGAAATTGGTCCTCTGGTTTTAGTTGGAATTTCTTGTTCTTGTTCCTTTGGGATTCTACTTGAAATGCAGGAATGTAGGAATCCTGAAGATCAGCTGAGAAAATAATTGTACAATGAAAATTCATGCACATCTATACCCTTTGGCCATCCCATAACTGAATTTAGTGCAAGAACGTCATACAGCTCACTCATGATATTTCACTAAATTGTTCTTCTCCCTGTGGGTGAAGATAAATTGTTCTTCTCCCTGTGGGTCAAGGCATTAGAAAGGAGCTTCTACAGGAAAATGAGTAAGAATAGTTAAAAGAAATACATTTTCAGCACAGCTTTAGTGATAAACAAGGTAGCTCAGTGGAAGGGAAAGGAAAATGCTGAGAAATCTGAAATAATTTGGATAGGATGACAAATATCTCCCATATTCTGCCAATAAAACTACTTTGAAATGTTTATAAACTCAGTAGTAGGCAAGCTCAACTTAAAGGATAGAGGTGGTCCTCGACTTACGACCACAATTAAGCTCAACATCTCTGTTGCTAAGTGAGACATTTGTTAAGTGAGTTTTGCCTCATTTCATGACCTTTCTTGCCCCAATTGTTAAGTGAATCACTAAGTTAGTAATATGGTTGTTTAGTGAATTTGGCTTCCTCATACAGTGACCCTGGGACATTGTAATTGTCATAAATTCACTTTTGATATTTAATCACTTTTAATATTTAAGAGGTTTTATAAAGTCTTTATCCCTTTACCATCTCCACAGCAACATGTTCCTTTCTTCTTTATTGTGACAAATGGATGATGTGCCTTTTATTCCTGGTTTTGTGAATCATCAGCAGCTACTAAAATATGTAGGGTAGCAGTCATAGGAAGGGTTGGGAAGAGCTACCTACGGCTGACTTATGCCTAGAATCTTTTTGTAGATTGAATGAGATTGGTGTTTTACAGCAATTTGGCATAGCAACCACAAGCTGTTTGTCTCCCATGCTAATACATCTTTAACTTAAAGATCATTGTCCACATTTCAAGCTTTGTCAAAAATGTTGGTGGCTATCATAATTGGTAGATTTATAACTTTTTTTGCCAGTTTCAGGAGTAGTGAGGAGGAGTAGCAAGTAGTGATTTCTTTCCTTTTCATGATGAACCTTTGAAGACATATGGTTTCTATTTGTTTGAGCTCATCAACCACCAATAGACATAGATTCATACAGTTGAAAGGGACCTTAGAGGTTGTATGTCCCTTGCTCAATGCTTCCTCCCAATGAGCTTTACACTGGTCCATTGCGAAACTTGCAGAGTTCCAGTAGATCCCACATGGACTGAATTAAAAAAGAAAAGGTCTACCATTTCATAGTCCAACAAGTCCAGAGAAAACTATTCTGGAGGGTGGGATGGTAATCAAAGAGGGGGGAGTGCCAGAAAAGGAGTAAACCAGCAGATCCCGCAGTACTGCTCATTTGGCAAAGTTTGGGAAACATGGCTCTTGATGCAGAACAAGAAGGGATGGGTAGATGTTACAGTTCAGGTGGGCTAGGAGAGAACTGAGGATGATGTCATGATTTTGTATTCTGTAAAGTAGCTGTCTTTGTACAATGGAAATTACAGCAGGCAGATCAGCCCTTAATGTTATCACTTCCAATTAAACAACAGGGTTCCCACTAGGTTGCTGAACTGTTGACTTGTTTTTTTGTTTAAGTTTAATATCTGAGAGCAAAATAAAAAGTCTGTTGCCAAAATGAAAACAAAGCTGCAATCTACTCTGATCTATCTCTTCCTCCATCTTTGCTATTCTGCCTAACCTTCTAAAATACCAAAGACCTTTGCATTACCTTTGGGTATCTCATGACATCTAGTAATAAATATACAGGATGTGAAATTTTCTGACACTTTCCTGAATATTGCCTTACCTCATGTGAAATGTTGACATCACTTTAATTGCATTGCAATGTTTCCATGGACCAATTTTATTTTAGTGTAATTTGCTAGAACTAGAAATCTTCTTATCTCTAAATATCATCATTAAGGTCACCAGAAAAGTGCGGTTGGTGGGGTTTTTCTTTCTTTCTTTCTTTCTTTTTAAGGCCAGAAGACAGCTAATTATCAGATGAAGCTGAAAATAGCCATGATTTTCTAGTTGCTTTAAAAGCCTAAAGATTTCCATTTGCTTAGGATAAAATAGAAGAATGTATATTCAAATCTTTTAAAATAGTACATAGGAGAATATATAAAGTGAACTGCTTACAAAGGAAATCACAGAAAAGATGAGGAATCATAAGAGGTCAAACCTTATTTCATAAACTTATTGGTGGAAGAAACACTGTGATTACTATGAATAGAGATGCAGCAAATAATTGCTAGTGTATAATAATTGCATGGAGCTATTATTAACAATAAATTGGAAGGAAGAACCAGAACCAGATTCAAATTTAATTGTATTATTTTAAATTAAAGAGAGGACTCATAGAGTCAGTCAGAAAACTTCTACGGGGAAAAATGGTGACTTATCAATGGCTAACCTGTGGGTTGAAACAAGAGCCATACAGATAATAAGATTTATTTTCTGTGTTTGACTCTCTATCTACAATACAAGGCTTATATATTTCTAAACTATTCCTGGGAATATTGTAGGGAACAATACTGTATATATAGGCACTCCTTATGCTATGACCATAATGCATCCTGCTTATTATGGTTGCAAGTTGTCATGGCTGTTAAGCAAAATGACCTTGTTTAATGAGCTCCATCCATTACTCTCCTGATGCAGTCATTAAAGGAATTTCCAGATCATTAAATGGGGCATGGTGTGCCTCAGGAGTGGGGAGGCCCTGGGAGGCCAACCCTGGGTCTCCCAAGGCCTCCCTGATCCCCTGAGACAACCCATGCTCTGCCTCCCTTCCTTTGGGGTCCTTACAGCCCTTGTGCCTGTTTTCCTCCTCACCTGGTCCCGCCAGGTCTTCTCATCTAATGTGTGTGTGTGTATCCAGGTCATGGTTGTCCCAAAGGTGCTTTTTCAAAAGGCAACTGGACTTCCTTTGTTTTTCCTTGAATCCGAGCATCTTCTAATGGGTCCACTCAAGGCTTGGGCCTATTTTCCACCCCCAATCACCCATTGTGCATTTACATTTTGAAGATCTCCAGAGCTTTCCTTAGGGCTGTGCAGACCTATCAGGGAAGCAAAATGAAGTGGTTCATACCTGGGGCCCACAGCAGCCTCCTGCAAATGGTCACCATTTCGGCATTATCACAAGGAATTGTGAATGTGCTGAAAATGGTGACTGCTTATGGGAAGCTACCAGGTGGCTCAGGGACAAGCCTCTCCATTCTACTTCCTTAACAGTCTATATAGCACTGTAGAAAACTCCAGAGCTGTCCAAAGAGATAATCCCTATACTTTTTATATTTTTATTAAGAAGTCCAAAAGAAGTTTCTAAGGAATTTTAGGATTACTAAGAATGCTGAGTTTCATTCATTTTGCACCTAATGTCATTAACCTAGTTCTCATCTCTATAATATTTAAGAGACACTTTTCATTAACAAATTGCAAAAAAAGGTTTCATCTCATTTTTTGCTAAGCTCCATTTCAGAGAAACAAAGGAGATCATTGTGTAAGATACAGCATAATGGCAAAACCTCTAACTTTTCCTTTTCCCCACACCAAATATATGCAAATGTTCCCTTTTTTGGTATGGGTTTTTTTTAATTTTAATTTTCTAAATATTCTAAAACAATATTTCATTTAAGTTGATTTGTGGGCTTAAGTGAAAGTTTATATAAGGAAAAAGAGATAACTCTCTGGTTATCTGATAATGAGTGTCTCCAAGAACTTTGACTGACTGCACAATGAGCAAGGGCAGAAAATAACACTAGTTTAATCTGCATCTTGATTTTTCAATATACCAGAAGTACACAGCAAACAATTGTCAGACCAAGGCATACAAAATTGTCATTTGGTCTGATAAAAATGAAAATCGTTTACCGAGAACTACTTTGAAAGCAGATGTATTCATTTTGATTGAAGCTGATCACATCAGTAGTGGGTTCTAAAACCCATTGCTACCGGTTCACGCGTGTGCTTGCGCGCGCGCACAATGCTTCTGCGCATGTGCAGAAGCATCCCAGGCAGGTGGGCGGAGCCTCCTGCCGCCGCCGCTACCGGTTCTAAGAACCGGTCTGAACCAGGAGCAACCCACCGCTGGATTACATAGATATCCTCTTTTCATGTATCAGCAGTTAGATACATTTTGAGAATATTGGCCTGTTGTACCGATGGGAATAATTTAGTGTTTTACTCTCTCTCTCTCTCTCTCTCTCTCTCTCTCTCTCTCTCTCTCTCTCTCTCTCTCTTGAAATTCAACTAATTTCATTGTATACATGATGTACAATGACAATAAAGGCTTTGACTTTGAAACTAAGCATGAACAAGTATTGATATAATTATAGTTGGACAAAGCTAGAAAATTTTCAAATCAAGTATGCACTTTGATAGAGAAGATTTTTAAAGAAAATATACAACTGAAGCCCGAGGCCTTTCTTTCAGACTTAATAGACAAACAAATGGAGACATTCTATGAAACTGTGAGGACTACCTTTGTCCATTTCCCAGGAAATAAAAATCCTTGGCTCCATAGATTTAGAAAAAAGTACTTTTACTAGGAACGAAACGAAAGCAAGAAATTCCAGGCAAGCTCTGAACAAAGCGCATAAAAACAGCAACTTGAAACAAACTGTACAGTCCAACCCCATTGTAGCTAGACAACCAGAGGCTACTGCATACCAGAGCTAACAGAAATGGCCTTGGAGAGATAGGCAAAATCCAGGCCATAGTTGCAAAGCTGCAATGAAAAATTCTCCACTGATCCCTCTCCCCTTTTTCTATGGCATCAAGCAGCAGGCTAGCTGACAGAAACTTTGTTTTTATATATGATAATGGAAGCAAGACTGTAGAAGATGACCAGGCTGAGCCCACAGAAAGGGTCAGACATCTCATAAGTTACAAGTCCCTGCGTGCCTGCAAGAGACCTAAATCCAGCCTATCTTGAATGTCTTTCTTTTCTCCCTCTCATTTCCCTTGACCATTAGTTGGTCAGATTCTTGTAGAGAGCTTAAGCTTGCAATAAATATTTATACTCATTTGAACTGCCTGCTGGTGCTTGACATAGACTTTTATATGCTCAAAGGTGGAACAATTTACAAATACCTACAATGGAAAAAATGGATGGTGAAGCTAGTGGACTTGTGGGAGATAACAAAATGGACAGTATTAATGAAAGAAAAGATTTTTGACAAATTTTATTTCTTAAAGAAATGAAAAGTTGGTTTTCGGATTTGATGGTTAATATATATATATATATATA
>QLTV01001703.1:1242196-1263379 GCA_003457575.1 Thermophis baileyi
ATAATAATAATAATAATAATAATAATAATAATAATAATAATAATAATAATAGCATTTTCTTTTTCTATTCTTTACTGCCCTTCTTTCATACTGTCTCTAAACAGCTTAGTATTTAGGGAAAGTTACAAATGAAAAAAAAAATACTGATTATTTCTTAGAATTTAAAAAAATCCATAAAAAACAATGAAAAGGAATATTGCCTAACTAATGAGGGTAAAAGGAAAATCAATGCAAGCACATCCTTACTTGATTACATATTGCATCATTAAGTTTTTGAATTCTTGCAGATGCTTTTAATAAATAATACACATCTCTCTGGTTTACCCAACACCCTAGAGATTCACTGTTTTATTTTCAGTAAGGTTGCAAGTAGCTTCCATGCTCTGCTTGGCTTGAGGAGAAGCTGAGGAAAGCAAAGTTTTGTATGTAGTATAAATTTTGTTCAATAGATGTCAGGAGCAGCGGCAACAACAGAAGTAGCTGAGAATACTTTCTCATTCTGCTCTTTAATGTGGGACAGCAGAACAGAGACAGTCTTCCCTGAGATACAGTGGACTCAAATTTAAGAAATAATGCAATGAATGAAAATAGGACTTCATTGTGTTAAGCCTGTTTTTGATTTAAAAGCTTTCATTAGCCATACAGGGAAATTATGCACAGTGACATTACTAAAGGTCTTACAAGCTAAATTAGATGATATTATAAATGTGAAACCCAAACTAGTTGCCACACAATTTCCCCTGCATTTGTCTTAAAACATTTAATTGAAGCATAATTAGAGATGAATGAATCTATGAATTTCTGATGACTGTAATGTGTGTGTGTATGTGTGCGCGCGTGAGTGAGTACATGTGTGCACGTACGCATGTGTAAAAAAGACAGTGTTCCTTGAAAACAGGACAATAATCTAAACAAGAATTAATAAACAGATTATAATTTAAACAGAAAAAAATAACATTTATTTAAGTTAACATTTATTTAAGTTATGGAGATAGGCAAAGCCTAGTAGTTATCTAGCTACTGTTCCAGAAGAAAGGTTATGGCATAGACTTATATGGCAAGGAAAGAATTTATGTATTAAATATAAAACAAGTATTACAATGCCCTAACACAAACTTTGCTTTGTACAAGAGTCACAAAGTCACATGTAAGTACATAAGAGGCAGATCAGACAGAATGTGACATTCTGTGTCAGAATGTGCATTTCATCATTCTGACAAAATTGTTGTTGAAGAGCAAAAACCCCTGAGACCAGCAGACTCCTCAACAAACATTAAAGATAGTGGCATGTGGGAATGATCTTGGGAGAGAGGAAAAAAAACTGGACACTACAAAGATCAGGCAAAGATCAGGCAAGCGGCATCTGAGTCTGCAAAGAAATGGAGGGAAGGAAAATGCCTCAGAAGTAGCCCTCCCTAGTTTCTTGGACTGCAAAGGTGAGGGAGGAGAGATGTACTTTCAGACTTATAAAATTTTATTATTGTAACCTTACAATAAAGTTAGTACTTCTATGTGGGCTTCTTGTCTGGACTAGATCACAAGTATGACATCAACCTTGCAAGACTGAAAGTACATTTCTCTCTCCCCCCTCACCTTTGCAGTCCAAGAAACTAGGGAGGGTGTCATGCCTGGAATCCATTTTTTACCTTCCAGAGGGTTCTTTTTACCTGACAGAGGGTTCTTTCTGCCATGCCCCATTCCTTCTGTGGGCTCAGCTGCTGATTCTCTTGTGACTAACTAACTAACTAACTATCTAACTAACTAACTAACTAACTAACTAACTAACTAACTAACTAACTAACTAAAGCATACAAAACATTTGCTAGACCAATTCTAGAATACAGCTCATCTGTCTGGAACCCGCACTGCATATCAGACATCAATACAATTGAACGAGTCCAGAGATATTTCACGAGAAGAGTCCTCCACTCCTCTGTTCGCAACAGAATACCTTATGCCACCGGCCTTGAAATGTTGGGCTTAGACAACTTAGAACTATGCTGCCTTCGGTCTGACCTAAGTGTAGTACATAAAATTATCTGCTACAATGTCCTACCTGTCAATGACTACTTCAGCTTCAACCACAACAATACATGAGCACACAATACCCTGTTTTCCCCAAAATAAGACATCCGCTGATAATAAGCCCAATCGGGCTTTTGAGTGCATGGCAGTAAGGTCAAGCGCTTATTTCAGGGTTCAAAAAAATATAAGACAGGGTCTTATTTTCAGGGAAACACGGTAGATACAAAATTAAGGTAAACCACTGCAGAAAATACGACTTCAGCAACAGAGTGGTCAATGCCTGGAATGCACTACCTGACTCTGTAGTTTCTTCTTCAAACCCCCAAAACTTTAACTTTAAACTGTCTACTGTTGACCTCACCCCATTCCTAAGAGGTCTGTAAGGGGCATGCATAAGTGCACCAACATGCCTACCGTCCTTGTCCTAATGTTCCCTTTTATTCGTAACCATCTCATGTATTCAAAATCATGTTTATACATTTCATGTATTCACAATCATGTTTATAATTTTATTTATAATCTTATATATGCTTGACAAATAAATAAACTAAACTAAACTAAACTAAACTTTTCTCTCCCAAGATCATTCTCACATAGCATTACAACAGTAAAGACAACACACATCCCCACCGCTCATTGTCTTAAGTAGATTGTAAAGTTAAGTAGATTGTGAAGAGTCAGCATCTCTATAGTCACATTTCCAATAATTTTTGAATTCTTCCTGTTGTTGCCCTATGGTTTGCTGTCCAGAGACAAATGCACTTCTTCCTTTTTGTACATTATGTCAGGGGTCCTGAGGACGAGGTGATGTAGAAAACTAACCAATTATCTCTAATGTAAAATAGCGAGAAGCGTGGAATATCATTCTAGCTTTCATTATTTTTATTAATTACTAGCTGTACACGACCACGCGTTGCTGTGGCTCAGTCTGGTGATCACCCATGTTGTAATTTTGTTCAGGACACAATTCTACATCGAACGAAGCAGCAACAGATGAATTTGGTGATGACATTCCCAATTGATTGAGAACTGTGTTCGCGATTTCTAAGCAGAAATCTTCAATCATTATCAATGCTTCGTTGTAGAATTCTGCTGTGAAATGCATGTTCATATTTGAATTTTCCTTGTGTATTCGACGGAAAATATCTTCAGCCATGTGCGATTTATATTGGAAATGTTGAAATCGTAAATGGATCGTAAATCAGAAACATTGAAATGGAATCGTAACATATTTAGTATAGTGTGTGTTGCTTTTATGTCCAACAGATGGCACTGTTTTTCACAAAAACATGTTGTTACCTGTCACAGGTGTGACATCTATATAATATAGGTATATAAAAACATGCGCGTATTCAAATACAATGTTGTGTCAAAATTTCAAAGCAATTGGTGAAGAACGTTTGGAGATTTAAGATTTTGAACAAACGAACATTTACATTTTTATTTATATAGATTAAATTTATTTGATACCCATCTCACGGTTTGAGTGGAAAATCAGAGGAAAGGAAAAGCAGTTATGAAAGCAGTTATGAAAGAAAATCCTACCTGAAGTAATGAATGGTGAAAAACAGATATAAGACATTATTATTTTTATTTAGCAAGCAACAGATTAAACTCTTTAGCCTAACTACTGGAAACATTGTCCAATTCACACTACACCCTCTGCAGTTGACATCAAGATTCATGACTGTTTAGGCCATAAAGCAACTTCTCTTTTCGCTATGTATAATAATTCAGCTTTGACTTCAACTGTCCTGCTGGAGTGCTTGCTTGTGCTTATTTATTTTTCAAGGGATCAACATTGTGACAGGAACTTTATTAGCAAGTTTGGTAAAATCTCATCATTTCATGCTTCAGCTGAGCTACGGCATTAAAGTATAAGCAAATAGCTTAGCAACCTGTAGTCAAAACTTAAGTTGTGTTATGCTGAAGAAACTGGATTTAAAGGATCTGTCTCGATGACACAGTGCTAAACCAATAAAGATTGTCATCGTTTAGACTCTGGATTAACCCAGAGGGTCACTGCACTACATATGTTTGTTTCAGTTAATATTTATTTATTTCTTTGATTGATTAATTGATTGATTGATTTCTATAGCTGCCCATCTAAGTAAATGATTCTGGGCGGTTTACAGTTCAAAACATAATATAATGAGCAGATGGATAATGATGAACAAAGAAAAGATGGAAAACAATCTTATTTAGGGTCAATGCATTGAACAGTAAGGAGTGTATTCATATACACATCTATTCTATTCAGGACTCCCAGTGTGTTCAGTGGCTCTTAGTGATAAGTTTATATAGAAGACATTTTAAAATGTGCATATTACAAGGATCCCATAATTTTCTGAAATTTTGAACTTTACTAAGGACTATGGAGATTCTCAGTCATCCAGGTCATGGTTGTCTCAAAGGTGTTTTTTTCAAAAGGCAACTGGACTTTGTTTTTCTTTGAGGAAGATGATTAGCTCCTCATCCAAGAAGCTTCTTCATTCAATCAGAACTGAAGAATCTGCTTGGATGAGAAGCTAGATAACATGCCCCCCCCCCTTTTGCTTTTCTTAAAGATTTAATGCTATCCCAGCCTTTATCAACCCAATCCTTTTAAAATTTGTTAAGACCACAATTAAAAGAAATATCACCCAATATGGTCAATAAGCTCATCTATTCACCGCCCCCCCAAAAAGGTTTATATTCAATGTTCTTGTTGATTGCCTATTCCAACAACCACCCATGCTGAATGATATAGTGATTTAAAATTGTTTCCATGTTAATTAGCTGATGCTTTCTTTGATCAACCTGGCAATTAAATAGATTAAAGATGTGATTATTTACTAGAGAATACTAAATGTAAAATGCAGTATAATAGTGACATTACCCAAATCAAGGCAGTGGAAAGAAAGCAAATGCACCCATTCAGAACAGTATTCCACATTTCAAGTGAGAATTACAAGGTTGAATAAACTGAATGAATTTTAATTTTCTGTCATGATTACATGTTTTGCATTCTCTTTTGTAATTCTGCCCTAGTTCTCCTTGAAATGTGTTTGGATGTATATGCAGGACAGTGTGAGCCAGCAAATATTTGTAGATTTAAAAAATGTATCTACCAAACCATTCTAGACCAATGTGATAGATGATGATTTATAGTCTCAAAATGGGAGGTCTTCAAATGGCAATATATTGAGTCAGGCTAATAATGATCATCATAATCAGGAGGAGGAGGAAGAGGAGGAGGAACAATTCTGTATCTTTTCTCAGAATGTTATATCTGGCTTTGGGTGAGCTTCAGAACTTCAAATGAGGACTTGTCCTTTGGGATTCACAGAGATCATATTCCCTACTGTAACTAAATAGTCACACACTTTTTCATGATATGCAAGGGAGGATTGTGTATAATTGCAACTTGGAAAAAAACCCGAAATAACACTTCTCCATTAGGATTATTTTATATTCTTTCGTGGGGGGTGGGGGGTGGGGAGTGATTTTATTATGATTTTATTATTATATTAATGTATTTGATTTTTAAATTAGTTTTATTGTTTTAAATGTGGTTTTTATATTCTGTAAGCCGCCTTGAGTCGCCATGGGTGAATAGGCGGCAATGTAAATTTAATAATAAATAAATAAGTAAATAAATTTCACAGGAGACCTTAATCATATAGAAGAAAGTCAAGAACCTACTGTTTTAAGCATGTGCTGCCAGGTTCATCTTATGGTCACTCACTCACACACTCACAGCCCTGGAAAACTGCCACACTCAAATCACTTTCAACCGAACACTGAGACATCATCAAAGACCCAGTGAACTTAAAATAACAGCAAAAAATTACTGTTCACAATGTATATTTATTTGTTCTTTCACACACACACCCAAACACACACACACACACACACACACACACACACCCTCAACTAGGCTAACAGACACTAGCCAGAGGGATGGAATCTGCTAAGTCTAGGTCCAAAGATGACTCAAAGAGTAGGTGGGCTTCAGGACTCCTTTTATCCCCCAAGGTCCTTGATTTGTTGGTGGTTCTTGAGGAGGGGCTTCCCATGTGCTCAAGCCCAACTTCTTTTGTCCTTTGTTTCCTTAATGACTTGATTCCTTCCTAGCTCTGTCCACCCCACTTACATGCTTGCTTCATCTTTAGGTTTGGCAGCTTAGGCCTAGACTCACACAATAAAAATGCACTTCTTTTGGAAGTACAAGGAGAAAGGACTCTGAGGAAAGAAGAAAAGAAATAGTTGTGGGCCTTTCTCAGTTTGATCTAACTCCTTTCTCTGGTTTAATAAGTTACTTGTCACAATGAAATTCCAGTATACACGAGCAATACAATACACGAGCACACAATAGATACAAACTTAAGGTAAACCGCTCCAAACTCGATTGCAGAAAATACGACTTCAGCAACAGAGTGGTCAATGCCTGGAATACACTACCAGACTCTGTGGTTTCTTCCCCAAATCCCCAAAACTTTAACCTTAGACTATCTACTGTTGACCTCACCCCATTCCTAAGAGGTCTGTAAGGGGCATGCATAAGCGCACCAACGTGCCTACCGTCCCTGTCCTAATGTTCCCATGTACTCATAACCATCTCATGTATACATGTTTATCTTTTACTGTAATCTTATATATGCTTGACAAAATAAATAAATAAATAAATAAAGTATTCATTGACTCAACTTATAGGTGAGTGACTTAACCCTGAAGGGGTTTACAGTAACTGTTCCAGAGAAGCAAGATAACATACTGAAATGTCACCTTACACACTATAACAATTTTTCCTTTAAGATTACTGAAAACCAGTTACAGCTGATGCTTGATTATTTAAAGATTAAAGTTAGCCTTAGCGCCTTCCTCACTCAGACTTCCACAAATGTTTTGTGGAAACATGTTTCCAATTTTCACCCATCCCAGCCAGCATGATTAATAGTTATGGCAGAGAAGAGCAGAATGGAAAAATAACCAGAGAAACCCAGAGTGAGAAGACTATTCTTAAGTTATTGTTCATTTTGCTATGTTGATTATTGCTATTCTACTAAATTAAATTGTCATTAGCATTTTTCTGATCACAAACTATTGACATAGCTGGAAATGTGGCATGTCCCTACTTTGAACAGGAAGCATGTGTGCCATCTAATTAATGGGCCTGATCTAGGATGAAACATTCAGCCTGATGAAGAGTTTGATGTACCACTTTAGGCAATGCCTATTTCTTCTCGATTATTCATAATGTTCATTTAGTTTTGAAAACCGCAACTGTGTGTCTCGTATGATCAAAGAATGCAAGCACAGAATGTTTTTCCCCCAATTAATTACAAATGGCTTGCTGAGAAAAAAAATCAATATATAAGTTGCCTTCGGCCTGTTAAATGGAACAAATATTTAATAAGGTTTCAAATATCATTGCTCTCTAACAATAAACATCCCAGCAGAATACTGATGCTGTAATGTTTTTGTGACAGCAGGTTTAATGAACAGAGCAGCAGGTTTTTGCTGTCTCTTCATTTGCTTCCCCCCTTCCCTAGATTCATCAAACAAAAAAGTTATCATCATAAGAAAGATTTGATTTAAACAATTTTGTTTACACTTCAAAAACTGTTGTTTGTCTAGGATTACTACATCTAGGCAGACAACATCCAGATGACCACTTGATGAAAGAGAAATTAATGTTTTTCCTGGGTGTATTTGCTCCCATGTAATGGTCTTCTGCATGTTGAGAGATCAGATATGGCAACCATCAATAAATCTCCTCACTCCTACAACAGATTTTTAAATGGGAAGGACAAATATTACCAGAATGGTATCCATCTCTTCCAGAATTGATTGGGAGCAAAATAACTGATATTGTGTGGCAGGGGTGGGTTCCACTTACCTTCCCTACCAGTTCGCATCGTGAGGTAAGTGCACGTTTTGCACATGCGCACAAGCACATAAAACATGCGTGCCCCATCACATTGCGCAAAAGACCCGGAAATGACCCTCTGCGCATGCGCAGAAGCCTTTGCTCATGCGCAGAGGGGGTTTTTTGCAAGCCGCAGCGACCAGAGGACCAGTTCGGGAGCGAGGACTGGCGGTCATCGCTGCCGGTTCTGCGAGCGGCGGTAAATTTCCACTACTGGTACTAAAGAACCGGTCCGAACCAGCAGCAACCCACCACTGTTGCGTGTGCATTATTTCCATTTTTAATACAAAAGGTCTGTTAATGTTATAATTCTTTGGTGAGTAAGTCCAGAGAATTCATTTAAATCAGCCAGAAAATCTGAATCTATGCTCATGGAATTGTTTATTTAGACTGTTATAATGTTAGATTCTGGTATGGCCACCACACAGATGAGTCAGATGTGCCAGTTAAGCAGTGTGCTTTTATTTTTTGGATGGGAGTACTTTTTTTGAAATGAAGCTTCAAAGGACCTCTCAGGCTATTTTATGAAACAGTTCTTACTTCACTTGGTTCTCTGTTTCTTTTGTTTTCTCCAAAATCTTCTCTAGTGTTTGCCATATTTGGAAAATATTTCTAGTAGCTGCCTGTGCACAAGCTTGTGTGTTTGTTTGCTTTCTACAAGTGTCACTAAACTAGGTAGAGGTAAGAGACATTGAAGAGGCTATGATGTTAAGTGTTGTTGTTTTTTTGAGGCAAATCCAGTTGCTTCTTTACCTCAACAAATGGAGTTGCATAGTCTTAGTTTTGTTAAGCTGAATCTAAGCAGTCTCATCTAGACCTGCTCTCTTTCAGAGAAGAACATTAGACTACATTGCTTAAACCAGGGGTCTCCAAACTTGGCAACTTTAAGACTTGTGGACTTCAGAATTCTCCAATCAGCTGGCAGGGGAATCCTGGGAGTTGAAGTCCACAAGTTTTAAAGTTGCCAAATTTGGAGATCCTTGGCTTAAACTATCCTATTCATCTGGCTTGTCTACTATATACAGTAGATTCTTCAACATCACTATTCTCCCAGACCAGAGCTTTGTCCTTTCTCAAGGTAAACTCCATGCAAATATGGTTTAATCTTTGCTTTTTTGCTCCTTGCCAAAAGACCTTGTTTTTTAAAAAATTATCTAACTATCTTTATAAGATGACCAACTCTGTTACATGACTGCTGAGCTTGTTAACATGCAGACTTGCTGGTTGGAGAGATATGTTTCTGAAAATTTTCATGGTTTTGAAGTGGTTCTTTCCATAGCAGAATAATTCCACTTAGGGGTGACTTACATCACCTTCATATTATCATTTGGCTTTGCCAAGAAGGAGAGAAAAGAGCTGGTCTTTGGATCCAGATATATCCTTCCCATTGCTTTAGAAGAAAGATGAAACTTTAAATTGTAGTCTATGATGTACTAAAAATTTCATTTTATTCTTCATGAAAGCAATAATCGTTCACTTCTAGTGTTATCACATTCAGTAAAAATCAGCCTTAGAATACTGAGAGAATGAATGAAACAGTCCACCTATTTAAGCTGAATGCTTTTCTTTTAGCACTTTATCTTTCCACAATGAACCTCGTGAGTTATGGGTCTCTCACTTACAGAAAAACATTACCCTCATCCTTCATAGATGAGAGATTCTGCACTCATTGTGAATTTCTCCTGCTCTTGTTCGTGATAAAACTGAAGGCTTGTCTTTCTAAAAAGGAAACCTGTGAGCAAAGTGACGAATGCCACCAATATATCCCAAGTGGACCTATAAAGTACAATCAAATCAAGGATTTCAAAGTGAAAATGCTATTCAGTGGATAATGCAATACTGAGTTCTTCAGACAAGTGAATGGATAAATAAAATTAAGCTGTATTACCCCCAATTACATTGCTCATTGTGAGAATAAGCAGCAGAAATCCAATAGGCTAGTACTTACCTATATTTATTCGGAATTCATTTCCAGTGAATTCAGTTTAGCATCCAGTCTTCATCACAATTTAGAAATGTAGAAAACTGTTTTATTGATTTACACCATTGATCCACTCATCCCAACAGTACCAATATTATGAAGGGCTCTCTAGGGTTTCATTCAGAATTTTCTAGACCTATTTTGAAATTCTGACTGTTGAACCTGGGGTCTCCAGCAAGCAAATATAGTTTTTTTTATTTTCTAGTTTGTTTGTTTCCTTATTCCATTTATATGTCAGTAAGGCTCAATTAATACCCTTTCCTGCTCCATTCTGAAGCATTTTTATATCATTTCTCTCACTTCATTGCCCTTTACTTTGGCCTGAATCATTGAATTCTCTATATGGATAATTGATAAATTTATCAGAATCCCTTCTGTACATTGTTCTTGTAAATGTTCTGATATAGAGGTTGACTGGGTTTCACATGTTCTGTTAGAATGCCCTCTATATAATAGATGGAGGACAGAAATCATAACATCAATTCTTAATTGCTCCACTGAGCAGAAGGTTATCATTTTTTCCCTAAGTGATTTAACTATCAATAACAAGCTTGTGTAATTTTGGAACAACAGTCATGGCTTTCAAAATTCATCTGGTGCCTCCCTTATAGCAATAGCAATTGCAGTTAGACTTATATACCGCTTCATAGTGCTTTACAGCCCTCTCTAAGTGGTTTACAGAGTTAGCATATTGCCCCCAACAATCTGGGTCCTCATTTTACCCACCTCAGAAGGATGGAAGGCTGAGTCAACCTTGAGCCGGTGAGATTTGAACCACCGAACTGCAGCTAGCAGTCAGCTGAAGTAGCCTGCAGTGCTGCACTCTAACCACTGCGCCACCTCGGCCTTACACTATTAATTATTTCAGGCATATTTAGATAAATTTTCTTTTATTCTTAATTTATGTTGCTGTTTTATATTTGATGTGTTATAATAGCATCTTTTATACTGTACATCCTGTACATGTTTGTGGGTAAGCTCATCTGTGAATAAGCCAACCCTCGATGTTTTAACCAAAATAACATGAAAAATATGCTACTGCAGATAAGCTGACCATCAAAATTTTCATATCCTTTAATTTTCACAATTGACAATCCCTGGATTATTCATGAAATTTTGGTTAAATATTTGAGGGATGGCTTATTCGTGGTTGGGCCTATTCACAAGTATATACATGGTTTCAAAATATATCTGAACATAAGCCCTCATTTGCCTCAGCAATGAGAATGGAACTGAAACAACACCAAAATGATGTAAAAATAGTTTTGCTGATGAGGAGCAGAGCAGGTACCTAAGGTGAAGGAGAAGGAAATGATGGATAACAAGCAAACTCTAACATTAGATAATGCCGAAACAATGGCCATCAATTCAGTTCTGTCCTTAATTCAGTTCTGTTTTCAAGAGCAGCATACCTAGAAATGGCCCATGAACAAATAAAGGGCCAGAACTGAGTAAGCAAATGGGGTCCCGCTTCCCCAAAGTAATAACAGTAAAAAAGTATGATCATGTACAGTAAAACCTATGGTTGATAGAAACAAAAGAAAATCTGTAACACCCATCTCTCTCTCCCTCTCTCTCTCTCTCTCTCCCCCCCTCTCTCTCTCTTTCCCTCTCCCTCCCTCCGTCCCTCTCCCCCCCCTCTCTCTCACACACACACATGTGTATGTCTGCTCATAAATCATAGTTTCAAAAAGGAGTAGCTGCTTTAAAGAGCTGCAGATAGTTACTCCATTTGACCCTCTATATGCTCCAAAATACACACACTCCTATTGGATAATCTTTTCAGTTTGTAAGGTGAGGCCATTAAACTCACTATCCATGTATAATCCATCCATTATAGTAAACTATAATATAATCTGCCTGTTTTTCATTGTTTATGTTTTGCAAAACCAGCTAGTTGTGCTTTATTTAAGAAAGCATTGGAACAAACCAAGGGCTCCCATTGTTTGATCAATGTGACTGCAGCTATCTTACTTGAAACTATCAGCTTCACCATACCCATTTTCCCTGTGATTGGAAAGCTGCAACGCATTCCTGAATCATCAGCTTCTTAAACTGCATTTATTTCCAAGGATGCTTTTAGAGGCACTTAGACCCCACAGGCTTTCTTAGGAAATAAATAGTTTGAGTGGTTGGAACTTATTTGTGAAATGTGTCAACCGACCAACAAAAAAAGAAAAAAAAATTAAAAGAGGGTTAGTAGTGTTAGTGCATTGTTGGTTAACTATTTACAGTCAGAGGTGGTATTCAGCTGGTTTGCACCGGTTCAGGCAAACCGGCAGTGGCAATTTGGCCTGGGTTGCCAAACTGGTAGTGATTTCTGGCTAGCCACACCCCCCATCCAGTCGCCGGTCGCTCGCCCCACCTGCCCGCTCGATGCTTGCTTGCCCCTTCTGGCCACTCGCTGCTCACCCCGCCCACCTATATATGTTGCCTTCGCCACACGGCCCAGCTAATCGCCTCGCCTGTTGCCTTGCCAACGCCCTCTCAGCTCAGCTCACCAAAGGTAAGCAATGCATGCCGCCCACTTGCCCTTCGCCTTGGGTCGGGGGCTGGGTCCCCAGGAACGCACCATTCCCCAAGGCCCTGGAGCTGCCACCCACCTCGGCCAGGTCGGGGAACGCATGATTCCCCGGCTCCGGCCTTGCCCCGGAGGTCTGCCCACTCACCGTCTGCCTTGACCGGGTCGGGGAATGCACCATTCCCCAGCTCCGGCCTTGTCATGGAGGTCTGCCCGCTCACTGCCAGCCTTGGCTGGGGAACGTGTGATTCCCCATCCGGCCTTGCCCCGGAGCCGCTGCCTGCTTGCCATCCACCTCGACTGGGTTGGAGAATGTGCAATTCCCTGCCTCCGGCCTTGCCCCAGAAGTCTGCCCGCTCACCGCCCAACTTGGCCGGGTTGGGGAACACATGATTCCCCGGCTCCGGCCTTGCCCCGGAGCTGCCACCTGCTCACCACCCGCTGTCCCTTACATGTGATGCATCACCCCGTTTCCCTTCCTTCAGAGGCCCCGGCCCTTAATCTCCCTGCTTCCTCCCACCACAACCGCCTCTTTCGTCATCCCGTGGACATGACCTTATCTTCATCCTCCATGGCTGGCTGCCAGGGAAGGCAAGCCAGGGCTGCGCCATCATCGCCGCTGGGCTCCCCGCCAGCCCGCATCTCGCCCCCTTGTCATGAGAGGCCTGCAGCCGCCACGTGTTTTTTTTGGTGCGGCGTCTGGAGTCCAGCCCCACCAAAAAAAGACATGGTGGCTGCAGGCTTCTTGCAGCGAAAATTACCTCCGCTCCACTTCTCCAACGCACTGCCGCCACCCTGTTCTATGTGCCAGCTGCGCAGGTGCACCCCATTGCCTGCTGCCACTGCATCGGAGGGACTTGCCCGGGCAAGTCCGAGCGGAACGGCGCAGTAGGCAATGGGGTGCACCTGCACGGCTGGCGCATAGAACAGGGCGGCGGCAGTGCGTTGGAGAAGTGAAGTGGAGGTAATTTCCACTGCAAACAGCCTGCAGCCACTGCATCTTTTTTTTGGGTTCGAGAAGCCTCCCTGTCGCTGCCTCTTTGGCAGCTGGAACTGAGCCGGCAGCAGTGGCTGGCTGGAGGCTACTTGCGCCAAAAACTACCAGAGGTCTCGAACGCACTGAAAAAGTCGCTGCAGTGCCTCCGGTCAGCCGCCGCCTCTTTGAGAACCACTTTGCTTCTTGCAGTCACACCGAAAAAGAGAGCTTGCCTTCCCCTCTGCCACCAGCTGCTGTGGGAGGAAGGTAAGCCCAAAGAAAGAAACGGTCATGGGGGAGGAAGCGGGGCTAGGGCCGGGGCCTCTGAAGGAGGGGAAATGGGGTGACACGTGCGACTGGCAAAGGGAGAGTGGGCAGCATGCAGGAGGCGGCCTTTGACAGATTAGGCCATGCCTGGGCAGAAAATAGGTAGAAAGAAAGGCTGCAATAGTTGTAAGTTCAATTTTTTTCCTACCGGGTTCTGTGGGCATGGCTTGGTGGGGGGGGGGTCATGTGACTGAGTGGCCGTGGCCGTGAGTGATGTCAAGTTGGCCATGCCCACTCAGTCACATGACCCCCACCAGGCCATGCCCACCAAGCCATGCCCACAGAACCGGTAGTGGAAAAATTTGAATCCCATCACTGCTTACTGCTAAAACAAAGAAGGACCACTGCCAAATCAGAGAAAAATAAGAAAAGACTGTGGTAAAAGCCTGCTAGTCTTGCTTCAAACTTGAAATTGCAATAAAACATCAATGCCATATATCCAAAACACTTAGAGGAAGGAAAAGGTTGAGGTTTTTATCCCTATAGTTCGGGGGGGGGGTTGGTTTTTTGTTTTTTTGTTTTTTTTTGGTAATTTTAGTCTTCTAAAAATTGCTGGCAGATTCACTGCAATTTCTCTAGGAAAAGTGACCGATATTAAATTACACAAGTGTCCTACAGTAATATGACCTAATGTGACTTTGAAAATAACTAAAAAAAAAATTGGCTGACAGAAAATGTGGCTGTACAGTATTTGTCCACTGAGGTAAGTATTCTTACCAGACTGTACAAATTCTATTTCATCAGAAAGTTTTTCCAGTGTGTTATAGGTCTAATTTCATATACTAATTTCATAACCCCAGAGATTTTTTTTTCTTTACAAAAGTTCAAGGTGCTTGTATTGACTTTTTTCTCTCTCGTTCAATTGGATACGATTTTTCAGGTTTTTAAGAAGTGGTTTGCCATTTTCTCCTTCCTAGGGCTGAGAGAAAGTGACTGGCTCAAGGTCTCCCAAATTACTTTGTGTCTAAGGCAGGACTAGAACTCTCACCTCCCAGCTTCTAGCCTGATGCCTTAATCACTACACCAAACTTGTTCAACATTGACAGATTGACACATTCAATATTTTATATGGAAATCCAGTATGGGTTCAAACCAGTATATCTCTTTCTCACTTATGCTCCTCTCATAAATTAAAATAAAATGTGGATGCTATTAGCAACTAGACAGAGAGCATTCTAGATACAAGCATACCAATTATAGTATTTTTTTTATCAGTTACAATTGGCACCCATTCTTGCTGGAATGTCAAACAAAGTGTCAAATAAAGACCCATCTTAACCTTCTGCAGCTCAGAAATTAGAATTATCTCAATGTACAGGTTGGTTGGGAAATGGAATTGAAGTTCCTTTGTTCCTATAAATATGCTCATTAAAAAGAAAAATAGCAGAGGCCCCACTTCCTGGCCAATCATTCAGAGCAGTAAAATTAATGGGAATATGTGTTGTTTTTTTCTCAGTGTTTGCCCCTATTCTTAGAATTTGCATTGAAACATATGACTCTGTTCTATCATTTAAAAGGGTTTTAAAAATGTTTGTCCTTCCTGACTCCTAGCTAAAGTCATGTTTGATACTGAGTGTTCTTAGCTTGTTTAATTTTAAAAACTAGATATTTAATAAATTAATATTTTATGTTGTAAATTATCTTAGCAGGAGTGAATTTCCAAGCTATTTCCTGTTCAGTCCTGGATGAAGAATCAATCTGAATTTTATCTACATACAATACTGATAAGAGCTGACCCAGTGTTGATGAATGACATACCCTTTAAATAGTAGAATTGGTAGAGTTGAGCTCTGACACACCCAAATTTGGAGGTCCCTAGGCCAGAGGTGGGTTCCTCCCGGTCCACACCTGTTCTATAGAACCGGTAGCAAACTGCTGGTGATGTCACAGATCCGGTTCCGTCGGTGCCGGTCCATGGACGCCGCCATCTGTTTTTTTTTGTTTGTTTGTTTGTTTTGTTTTTTGAAAAAAAAATTTGGAAAAAAAATTTTGGGGGGAAATTTTTTACTATTTTTTTTCTTCTGTGCATGCGCAGAAGCCAAGTCCCCGGCACTGCTCATGCGCCACCATGTTGTTTTTGGCTTTTGGGTGGGGGGGAATTTTTTTGTGAATTTTTGCCACTGCGCATGCGTGCAATGCACGCGTGAAGTGTGTGGTGCAGCCACGTGGTGCGCAATGCACGCACAGCCACGTGGCATGGGAGGAAGCGAACCGGCAGCGAGATAAGTTAGAACTGACCCTAGGCTATACTCTCACCTTCCTCTTCATTTCCCATTCCAGGAGAACTACTTCAGTCTTTCCCATGCCTAAACCTAAAAACTGATTTGAAAGGAAAACATGCTTTATGATGTCAAAACCCACCCACCAGTCCAATAATCCTAGGAGAGCAACACTTCTATTATCCCAGTCTCACTAAAGATCCTCAGTGTCAAATGTCCATTTGTGAAATCTAACTGAAGTCAGTTTCCCCCAACTCCCTTTGCAACTACGGGTCCACCACTTTCTCAATGGCAAGCGAAGATAGGAGATTGGATGATTATTATTGAAGAACCAAGTTAGGGTTTCTTGAGAAAGGAACAAACTACTGGTTCTTTCATATAGAGCCGAGGTGGCGCAGTGGTTAGAGTGCAGCACTGCAGGCTAATTCAGCTGACTGCTAGCTGCAGTTCGGCGGTTCAAATCTCACCGGCTCAAGGTTGATTCAGCCTTCCATCCTTCTGAGGTGGGTAAAATGAGGACCCAGATTGTTGGGCGCAATATGCTAACTCTGTAAACCGCTTAGAGAGGGCTGTAAAGCACTATGAAGCGGTATATAAGTCTAAGTGCTATTGCTATTGCTATATGTAGTACTCTCTTCTCCTAATTTATTCACCAGTGTTTTCACTATTCTCCCTAAATGGAGAGTCCCATCAATGAGGAAGCACAGGGATCCAAATCATTTTTACCTTCCTTAGCATCATGGGTAGAATCTGAGCAGTTCTTTGTGTCAGATCAGATTCAATTATTGTCTTTCTCAAATTTATTTCATGCATTTTTATATAAAAGTTACCTTTTAAATTGTGAATTTTAAGCATTTTAACCACATTCTTTCCCATTGTTCCATTTGAATATTATAACCAACAGTCTTTGTCTTTCTCCAGTATCAGTCTAGGTGTTTCTTCCACGGCAGTTCCCCCATAATCCAAGGAAATCTCCTGAATTGATAGATGTTGAGAGGTTATTTAGGCACAATTCTTCCCAAGCCTGCAAGCCACCCCAGTTTTCCAGCTGGCAATTAGAACTTTGACAATATTGCTCCCCATGAACTCAGGAATCATGGAAACCATTATGTCTGATGGTGGACTAATTGGATAGATCCATCCATCTGGTGTGGTTGGTGGTACCAGTCAGCTCTATAACCAGAGGTGGGTTTCAGCAGGTTCTGACCAGTTCTGGAGAACCGGTAGCGGAAATTTTGAGTAGTTCGGAGAACCAGTAGTGGAAATTTTGAGCAGTTCAGAGAACCAGTAAATACCACCTATGACTGGCCCCCATCTATTCTCTGCCTCCCGAGTCCCAGCTGATCGGGAGGAAATGGGGATTTTGCAGTAACCTTCCCCTGGAGTGGGGTGGGAATGGAGATTTTACAGTATCCTTCCCCTGCCACGCCCACCAAACCACGCCCACAGAACCAGTAGTAAAATATTTTGAATACCACCACTGTGTATAACCATAACAAAAGGGTGAAAGGCATTTCCCATCTGTACATTTCAGAGGTAGGAACCTTCCAGACACCCTGTTCCCACAGCCAAGTTTTAATAACACAAGCCAGATATATCTCTCATCAAGGATTAATTCGTGGATGAGGAAGGATTGGAGACATGGTGGCTCAGTGGCTTAATGACACTGGAGCTCCAGCAATTTGAGTCCTAGCACTGTGTGGCGGGATGAGCTCCCATCATTCACATTTGCTTCTGTCCACCAAGCTGTTCGAAAGCATGTTCTACGCAAGTAGGTAAATAGGTACTACTTTGGTGGGAAACAAGTTGGTGCTCCATGCAGGCAGTCAGATTCCTGCCACTTTGGATCTTCTCAGTTGTGATGTCATTTGTGAGGAGGCGTGGAGGAAGGGAGGATGCTTAGGATGACACTGCAGGAAGAGCCACTCATCTTTCTTTCTGATGCAACCCTCCTCTGGCATATCTTGGGAAGCATGTGAGTGTATCCCACAATAGAGCTGTAAATTGGCAGCCAAACTACTACTCTGCAATAGCATTGCAGTCTCCTGGCTAATGTAACCATGCTATATATTAATAATAATAATAACAACAACAATAATAGAAATAACCTATTAGACCTGGCATTAAGCAGTAGCTTGCCAGAAAGAAAGGTGTCCAACGGCCATGAAAAAAGAACATTGGAGTATGTTTTATTAGTTAGTTAGCAGATATCCTGGCTTATAGAATTAATTCACTATTACTAAAGTAGAGATCACCACCATGAACTCACACTCCTACTGTGCTGATAATATATTCATCATGACACAATTTGTGGGGACAGAGAATAACATGACTCCTTCCATGAGACCAAGAGGAAATCATTCCTGAGAAAATTTCCCACATCTAATTTATATATATATACCGTGTTTCCCTGAAAATAAGA
Organism: Thermophis baileyi; assembly: GCA_003457575.1. Classification (NCBI taxonomy): domain Eukaryota; kingdom Metazoa; phylum Chordata; class Lepidosauria; order Squamata; family Dipsadidae; genus Thermophis; species Thermophis baileyi. The sequence continues at coordinate 1,260,579 of QLTV01001703.1, forward strand.
CCCTGTCTTATATTTTTTTTGAACCCCAAAATAAGCACTTGGCCTTATTTTTGGGGAGGTCTTATTATTTTGGGGTGCATGGAGCAAGATGGGGCTCCTCTTGCTGTCTTACCTGATTTCCAGCTCTGTCTCCCTAACCCTAACCAGAGGAAATGGCAGGGACTGGCTGCGCATGCATTTAAATATTTTTGGGGAAGGCTTATTTTTGGGGAGAGGGCTTATTTTTGGGGAGAGGGCTTATTTTGGGGAAGGGTTTATTTTCAGATGAGGGCTTATTTTTGGGGATGTCTTATTTTCAGGGAAACACGATATGTATGTGAATAACTACAGAACAAACCAATTGAATTGCCTTGCAGTTTATTATTGACTGAACAGATAATTCCTTACATTATCATAATCAGGCAACACCAATTAATTCTGAGTTCCTAGTGAGTTTGCTAATAAACTAATCTTCCTCACAGTCAATATAAACGTGTCATGCTGAGAAAAAATTATTAAAAAAAGCAATGTGCTATTTCATTAAATGGTGACACTTGCCCACAATAAAGTGTTGTTCACTCAGTACTTGGAGACTAAACTCAGTTAGCATCCACTTTATTAAGAGAATATCAGGAAAGGCAAAGTCTATGCATGCAAATCAATAGAATTTATAGCTATACATTTAAAAATGTTTCCACTGGACTGTCTTGGCTATACAAATACAGTTTCTAATATCAAGAGTAGTATTTGAAGATTGATTCCAACTTTTAAGGATGGCAAGTAGGAATGAAACAGCAAATAGTGTCTAATAGCTGACACTAGTCTCAAATTCTGAAAAAATAATTTTACTTAAATACTTGCAATCTTTGATTTTACACATGGCTAACTATATTTGAAAATCGAAGGTGACTAAATCAATTCTAATAAAGGAAGAGTAACACTGAGGGTTTATTTCATGAAAAAGTAGGCCTGATGGCAGAGTTCCAAATCTCCCTCTTAGATATATTCAAAATTGTCAATCACCTCCTTTACAAAATAACTGCAGTTTCAGCTTATTGTTTAAGTGGTCCCACAATCCAGAGTTCTTTAAACGGTTTTCTTGTTTTTATGTATGCATTCACATTGATTGAGAGAAACTTCCCAGAGTTTTGGGAAAAAGAGTAATGCACACGTTATAAAAACCAATAACAACAACTGCAAGGTACTTTTCTGTCCTGCATTAAATGAATACTAAGTCAGAAGCACCACCCACTTTCTACAGCCTTATTTGCATGTCATTAAATGGGGCAGTGTTTCATTGAGAAAAACAAATTTGTCAATGTCTGAGGGAGATGGGTGGTTAAAAAATTGTGAAAAATAACAAGCAAATGAACAAAGAAATACATGGCAATCTTCCTCAACCACTCTTTTGCCCAACTGTACTTTTCTTTCAGCTCAAACAAAAACAAAATTCTTTATAAAATACTGAAAGTTGGGAATTCATGTGGGAATGTAATCTCCTCATTCTTATATTCCAATGAATCAGGGAGGAGCCTGCCTGAGTCTTTTCCAAATATTATTTTCCTTCTCAGGACTTAAAATGTATTTCAGCCCCCCCCCGCCCCCATTCCCTATATTCCATTATTTCTTAAAAGTTCATCTCTCTTATACCTTATACCTCTCTTATACACCTCTCTTATACCTCTCTTATACCTATATCTCTCGTATCTTGCTCAATAGTGGTGACTGTGACAGGGATCTTGGAGTCCTAGTGGACAATCACTTAAATATGAGCCAGCAGTGTGCTGCAGCTGCCAAAAAAGCCAACACAGTTCTAGGCTGCATAAACAGAGGGATACAGAGGAAACAGAAGGAAATATATAAAAATTCCAATGTGGCTTTCAACAATGGAAGCGCTTGTACATCCAAACATAGTTAATCTAAGAAATGTTATAAGATATAAGGACATTTTAACAGAAAAAGGAGATCTTAAAACAAAACAAGAGTTGGAAAAACAGGGAATTAAGACAGATTGGTTCACACATTTGCAAATACAATCAAGATATGAAAAAGATAAACAAGAGGGATTTATGATGGAAATCTCGGAATTAGATGAGATTTTGATAGGTAAAGATTAAAAAATGATTAAGAAACTATATGATTTTTTGTTACAAATTGAATTAGAGGAGGAAATAGTAAAAGAAACAATAATAATATGGATGAGGAATTTTGGATACATAATAGAATTGGACAGATGTCAACAAATATGGGAAAGGAATTATAAACTAACCATGTCTATAGCTTATAAAGACAATATGTATAAAATGTTCTATAGATGGCATATGTCACCAGAAAAACTATCTAAAATGTTTAGAGATAAATCACTACAAAGTTGGAAATGTCAACAAATACCAGGTTCTTATTATCATATGTGGCGGACTTGAATGGAAGCGAGGAAATTTTGGACTAAGATAAAAGACATGGCTAGGAAAAATGATGGAAAAACCAGAACTGAAACCAGAATTTTTTTTACTAGGAATTGTTCCAGAAGAGTATAAAAAAGAAGAAATATATTTGATGATACATATAGTAACAGCAGCGAGGATTGTATTTACACAGAATTGGAAAGCAGGAAATATTCCTGGAGATGAGCAGATAATAAAGAAGATTCTGGACTGCACTGAAATGAATAGATTAACATTAAGATTAAAAGATAAAGAGGATTCTTTGTATTACAAGACATGGGGGAAGTTTTATAGATGGTTAGAAATGGAATATAAATGAAAAAGTTAAAGCAAATGATAACTTTCTAAGGTAGTTGTCTTTGCAGTTAAAGTAAAGAG
>QLTV01001703.1:1263922-1276823 GCA_003457575.1 Thermophis baileyi
AAAACATATGGAGAACGGCTGCAGGAACTGGGTATGTCTAGTTTAATTAAAAGAAGGACTAGGGATGACATGATAATAGTGTTCCGATATCTCAGGGGTTGCCACAAAGAAGAGGGAGTCAAGCTATTCTCCAAAGCACCTGAGGGCAGGACAAGAAGCAATGGGTGGAAACTAATCAAGGAGAGAAGCAACTTAGAACTAAGGAGAAATTTCCTGACAGTTAGAACAATTAATCAGTGGAACAACTTGCCTCCAGAAGTTGTAAATGCTCCAACACTGGAAGTTTTTAAGAAGAGATTAGATAACCATTTGTCTGAAGTGGTGTAGGGTTTCCTGCCTAAGCAGGGGGTTGGACTATAAGACTGCCAAGGTCCCTTCCAACTCTGTTATTCTATTCTATTCTTATACTTTACCATGGGCCTACCAAAAGGAGAGTTCCTAGCTGGACTGAGCATACGTCTGGCTGGTGCTCCCAATAATAACTCAACTCTTTATTTCACCTTTACTTCACCTCCAGCTTCTTTACCTCAAGCCAATGGCATCCCAGAGGTTACCCAATCTACTAATCCCTACAAAGATGCAAGGAAACAAAAAAATAGTAGTGTACAACTAACTGTCCCTCATTACAAGTCTTTCTTGGCTACTAGCCACCTTGGCCTCATCTGTAACCACTCTGGCCTTACTAACTACCCACTAAGCTATTCTGGTCAGTAGTTACACCTCAGTAGTTACACCTCCTCCACTGTCTGTTTTCCTGGAGACTTGGCACATCCAGCTGACCCTATCACCTCCAGTCACTCCTGCTGAACTGTCATCTGTCAGCAGCATCCCAACCCAGGAGAAAATCCCATCAGCTCTTCAGCACTCTAATTCACAGTGCCTGACATGATACTGTTCATTTGTCCCTAACTTAACACACTGGTCCCTGGACTTTGTGCCATGTGCACTCTAATTCCACCTTTGCCAGTTCTGATCACAGATGATTCCAAGACTTGCCAGAACTAGAGCCTCATCCACCAACTCCAATTGATTATCTCCTTCCTCTTCCTGCTGCCAACTGTCGCTCCTGTCAGGCCGAAGCCATTTTATTTGGGATCTTAGGCCTGTCACAATTTATACTATTTTACTATGCATTTTCTACTGTGGGAAAATGGGAGGGAGGATTGTATGCGGTTGTTAGTATGTAGCCATAACAAATTCTTTCTAGGAAGCCAAGGTCATCCTTTGTCTCTGCACCTCTGCACCTGCACGGAAGGAGATGGGTGGACTCTGCCAGCATGGCAATTGAAGATTGGACAACGTGATGGATTTGTGGGTGTGGGGGCAAGGGCTTGAACGTTCAGCTGGGTAGTGAAACCCGGAGGACTTCAGATTCGGGTTTCACCCAGATGTGCCAACATGGCTCTATTAATAAATTGGAACTTTGAGGAATACTTGGACTCAGACTCTGATTTAATTTTGGATGCTATTTGGAACCCTGACAGCTCCTTTCACCAATTGCTCCATGAAGTTGCAAGGAGTTCCTTCACATATTAAAAACTGCCAATGTACCCAGACACCAGAACACAATCAACCTGCAATCTACAAAAACAATGAAACACAATGATCCCTCCAAGCGTACTTATATATCTGGACTTCATCTTGTTCTAGATGAAAATAAAATTTTTTTTTAACAATGACAATATTGGATTTGATTTAAATGGAATAAGCAGTCATTACATAATATTTGGAGTTTTTGACATTATAGAAAAACTTTTGACACTGCCTTGAGTCAAGCTTCAATGTCATTCTCAACAAATGCAACTTAACTGCTTAGCTTGTAGGATCACAAACTGAAATTGCATTTTATTAGTCCAGAGACTTCATTTCCCCAAACCTCAGATTATTACAAATCCTCAATAAATATTAGGATTCAGATGCAGATTACTTGCATTTGATTGCTTTTCCTGGCACTTTTTCCTTAACAACCATGTTCTTCCAAAGATGTTCAACATTAGTAAACAGTTGATATCACACCTCATATAATGAATTTATTTTAGCATGAATAAACATGAAAACACTTTGCTGGTGTTAAAATTAAAAAAATAATAATCTAGAAATAATGTGCACCAAAGACATTCACCAAACGAAATAGTAGGGGGAAAAATAGAAAACATGATTTTTGCTAAGATCTATTGAAATTTTATTGTGAAGTCCCTAGGAAATATTTATTCCTCTTCAAAGTTCTCAAGTTTAAAACTTTAAAATGATTCCTTTTCCAACAAGACTCTGTGTCTGTGTTTGTATGAACTAAGGATAAAACATTGTAAAGACTCTAACTAATGGAGCACACCAATTTCTGTATGTAAGGCATATGCAAATCAGACTGGATTAGATTCAACTTGAAGATTCAAAGAGATATGATTCCATTAGAATTTTCAATTTCAGATTCAAGGAGAAGTGATTTGATCTGAGCTACTTCAAGTTTAGAGAGCTGGGTTGAAAAAAAAAGATATATTCTTTTATTAGCTGCAGTATAATGGGAAAGCAGCAAACATATTACAACTGCTTCATTTTTTTTATTAAAGTAGTTTTTATAAAATGGGATGGCAAGTACAGGGATGGCAGACTCTTTCATTCTGGAAAGTTTTGACAGTATAGTTTCAATTACTTTGTTAAAGAATATATGTAAAGTGAAGCAGCACACTTTGGAATCGGATCAAATCAGGCAGTTATAAATTCCATTTTTTTAAAATGCTTCACAGATTTTTTTAGTTTTTCTGCATTGGGTCAGTCAAATTGGATTCGATCATTGTTTGAACAAAAAATAGCAGGAATGAGGATGGAACAGCACAGCAGCCTTAATAATGTGCAAAAAAATAAATAAATCCAAATTGGACTGACCCAATGCAGAAAAAAAATGTGAAGCGTTTAAAAAAGAAATTTAAAACTGCCAGATTTGATAGGATGCCAAATATGTTCTTTAACATGGAGATTGAACAATAGCTGCAATCAAAGTGAAGCTCTTCTTTGAGGATCTGCACATACTTAATCCATGAGGATTTCAAATCCTCATTCCTTTCCATGGTTACACGCTTGGACTTTCTTGGATAAATTGTCTTTCTCTTCTTATGATTTCAAAACGTTTTCTTCATTTCTCTATTCTGCCCCTTTTTTTATGTTTCAGTATTAGGGAAGGTGAATGCATCAATTTTGGTTCTCCCCATCATTTACTAGGGAGATTTACCGAGATTTTACTGAGTTTTATGGAGTTCCTTTCAAGTGTGTAGAATTACAGTGACATCTGCAAGTGCATTTAGCCATATTTGAATGTGGCATATTATGCCAGACATATTTGCAGTTGGATCTAGCCTAAATCAGGAAGCTTGTCTGTTTTATGATGGCAAGATTCTTGCTATAAGGCAGCGGTTCTCAACCTGTGGGTCGTGACCCCTTTGGGGGTCGAACGACCCTTTCATAGGGGTCGCCTAAACGCGCGCTAGCCCACCACGCCCCCTTTGTCACCTCATCGTGCGCAGGGAGGGGGCAGGGAGGGGGTCATGGCAGTGGGGCGGGGGTCGCGGCATTAGGAAGGTTGAGAACCACTGCTATAAGGTATGTGGCAAAGGACATAGAAAAATGTGCAAAATTGTGTCTCCTGAAGGTCTGCACTCATAGTCATATGGGTCAACTCTGTCTTGCAATAATATGAAAGCATCAGATTTTGGACTTTAAATAAAGTCGTATTGCATTTTTTCTGGCTACTTTAGAAACCAGAGCAAACTGTGAACATTTTTTTCCTCATTTTTTTCTGTCTGAAACCAAGTGCAGCCCAAATATTAGCTAGGTTTCCCCCCCCCCCTTGTCTTTATTTCCCAGTTCCTTCACCCTTTCCAGCTATTTTTCTCAAGAATCAAAGAGACACTTTGCTTTATAGATGTACTTTTGATTGCCACATTCTGCCATGTTGAATGTGTGGATTTCTTACAGTAGCTGTGGCTGATATCAGATACGCTTTCTAAAAAATTAGGATTTAAATCCCTAACAACCGCCACAACAAAGTTTCTATACAGTCTGCATTTATTTACTCTATGCTGATTATTTGTAACTTTTATTGTATATTATCTTGATTGTTATTGTTTTCTTACCATCCGGCAGGAGAACTTTAGATAGATGCATTTAAAGTATAATAATAAGTAATAAGTAATATATGATTGATTGACTGATTGAGGTTACTTTGGAACTTCTCATAATTTGGATTAGGATTCCCCCCCCCCACGTTTCCTATGTTCACTCTTCAGATATGTGATCTCAGCCAATCATGGATCACATAATAAATGACTTACTATGACAATTGCATGAAATCATTTCCATGTGAGTATGTATTGCAATTACTGAAAAAAATGAGTAATTTCCAAGAGTTGACAGGTCATCTGAATAAATACTTTTAAAAAATATTAAAAAATCAAAAGGAATGCATTTTTCAATGCTGCCAACATTTTTCACCTTAAAATGCAAGTACTTTTGAGCTTCAAAGACAATGATAAATTTACATGAGAAACATCGATATCTATATAACATTTCAGAAGTCCAAGGTGGAAAACTGAACAGAACTGACCAAAATGGGAGCAAAGAAGAAACCATAAATCTTTCATTCATTTTTTGTGTGTGTGTGAATTAGAAATTATCCTTACAACCATCAAAAAGGTTTTGTTGGTGCAATGGACAAAAGGAATTTGTTTCCTGGAGACCTTTGAAGGAAATCCCTGATTTTATCTTTTTAAATATATAATGAACAGCATAACTGGATGTTATTCTTTCCATATATCAGAGGTGGGTTCCTCCCGGTTCGCACCGGTTCTATAGAACTGGTAGTAAACCAGTGGTGATGTAACGGAGCCGGTTCTGTCGATGCCGGTCCTTGGACTCTGCCATCTTTTTTTTTCTTTTTTGGGGGAATTTTTCTTTTTTGGAATTTTTTTTGGGGGGTTGCTTCTGCGCATGCGCAGAAGCCGAGTTTTCGGCACTGCGCATGCACTGCCATCTTGTTTTCAGCTTTTTTTTTTGCTATTTTTTGTTTTTTTTGCTTGTTTTGCTTCTGCACATGCGCATGCACAGAAGCCAAGTTTTCAGCACTGTGCATGCGTGCCCACATGCACAAAGTGCATGCGTGCCCATGTGGCACGGCCACGCGGTGTGCAATGAGCGCACAGCCACACGGCGCGGGAGGAAGCAAACCGGCCGCGAGGTAAGTTAGAACCCACCCCTGCCATATATTATAATTATACTTTATTGAGAGGATGAATTAATTTGCTGTCATTGTTCTCTTTGCTATTTGTAGAATGTACAGAAACATTCTAACATCACAGCAATCTATAAATTTATGTTCTCTCTACTACACTGACCTTTTCAGTATTCTGTGTTTAGACTGGTTGACCGTTTTGTGTTTCCATTAATTACATCCTTTCTACTTAATGGAAAACAGGAAATACTGAGTAAATAGGATTCTGAAGCATTTTAGGTTGTGATTAATTTAAAGCAGACTGACAATAAATTGGGCTTGTATTACATTAATTTGGATATGCAAAAAAGCCTTTCCCAAATATTTTCCAGCCCTTTTCTCAGGGCTGAGTCTCCATTTTGGATTATCCTACTTATGTCCCTTCATTTACTTTACTCTTGAATCCTGAGCAACATTCTCTACCCCCAGCATCTAAAATAATATAATATAAACTAAGGTTGTCTATGTACTGGATGTTGCATGTTTCCCAATAAAGTAAATACCAGTATTGGTGTAAGATTTTATCTTGGATTTGCAATCTTGTACCTAGCTCTCAAAAGACTAGCTACCAACTGCTGGGTTTAAATTGTCCTGGTGATTTTCTTTTACTAACAGAAAGTGGAAAGCATTTTCTTCCTTTCATCTTTGCTTTGATGTCTCTGATTGAGGAGAGGAAAAGTAGGAGGAGGCAGCAAATATCATTGAAAACAATCACTGCTGCATTCACTCTGTGGTTTCCTGGCTGGGTAGGTAGAGCCTGTGATGAGAGAGCAAGACCCTTACAAGGCTCACTTGAACTACAGGCCTGGAAAAACAGTTTTTCAGACAAAGACCTCATCAGAGCCAAGCAGGAAGACTTGACAGAAAGAAGCATGTTTTGTATGATACACAGCACAAAATGTGCTGATTCTTTCCTTGTCTCTACCTGGTCCTTAGACGGTGTAAAGACAAGGTATATGAGGATTTCATTTAGCTGTCATACCAAGGCGATGTTTCATATACACTCTGATAAAGCTTTCTTCCATTAATTGTTGGCTGCTTGCTTAAATGGCTTTAAAAGATGATTATACAATCTGGCCACGGTTCCTATAATCACAGGCCATCTGTCTTGCAATGATCACCTGGGAAAATGAAATTGAGGTGCACATCAAGTCGCACATAACCGTATTTCATGTATTATTAACAGGGAGACTTTTCTTTCTTGTTTGCCCTTTACAGACCATTCCCTTAACAAGTTCTTGTTTATTTGTAAATCACTCCATAACCAAGTTATTTAGATTTTATTCTCGAGGCTTGAGTAAATGCATGGCTGGCTGATGTTTCCTTAATGGGAGCTAATAATTATGGAGATGAACCTTGTTGATTTGGTCCAACCCCAATAAACTAGATTCAAATGGGGTGGAAATCCTTTTAAACACATTCTGTTCTTCAGAGGCCAATGCTTGGGACTCACTGAATGTGTGAATACCTCCAATAAATTTAGTGTATTTGTCTTCAGCTTATGAGCAACATTGTCTGAGAAAACTTTATTATCTTTGGTTCATTTTGTATTATTTATAAGGATTTTCAGAGTTTGAACTTGTTGCAGTGGAATCATCAGAGTCTGATCGAGCCTTAAGAAGTAACACATATATCAGGACATAGTCTTTCGTTGGTCACATTTGCTTCATGAGATACATCTGATTAAGTAGATTTAGCTCACAAAACATTATATCCTAATAAATGCCTAAGTTCTTAAGATCCCTTGGTTCTTTTAATTCCTGGAACTGCTTTAAGAGTGAAGCAGAATTACAAAATCCCATGCCAGCTTCTCAACATTTTGAAATCATACCAGGAGCTTTACACATCTTTTCCAAAATGCAGATAATTTGAACTTTGTTCCCCTGCCAGTTTTGCCAGGCTGAACTAAATATTCTCAAACTTTGATACTTTAGAGTGTAATATTCACATCTGACCAGGCATGTGAATCTAAACCGGAGAAAAGAAGATAAGAAAGATAAGAGCTTTATATAAAAACTTTAAATCTTTTCACATTGTTAATATGTTATTTTTGTCTGATTCTTGTAACAACTCCTTCTTCTCCTTCTTCCTAATATGGATGCACATCATGAATGTTTTGAGCAACAGTACTGAAAATCCTCTTAAGGGTATGAATTTGCTTAATTCGACAGAAAAAAAGTAAGAGTTCCAGTTATAACTAATCCAGATATAATGAATTACAAATTAAAATTGAAATAAATTCATTAATTCTGAATTATTTCAACCAAATTTATGTATTTTTAAAATATCGTTAGGATTATTTGCCATTAAAAAAATAGGAAAGTGTGCAACCCTGAAATTGCTGATGGACAAATTTAGAATTGTAGCTACTTTTGCAAAATGGCTGCAGGGGACAGTTACTTATTCACACAATGGCTGGCATGAGGAATATAACTAGCAACAAAGCACCAATTTACTACACTGCTATCTGCCAACTTTCTTGCTTATGAGGTCCAGAGGCACCAGAAACAAGTTTTTATTTTTTATTTTTGCAGTATTCCAGTTTCCCTTTTATTTAAAGAAAGAAACAAAAGTTCAATAGATAGGTAAAGCAGGAAGCCCTTGAATGCAAAGGAAGACATCCATGGGTAGAGTAATGCCTTCAGTTGCCATGCAAGAGATCAATCATTCAATCAAAATAGAGCTGGAAGGGACCTTCAGTCCAATCCCCTGCTCAAACCAGAGACCCTATACAACTTGAGACAACTGGCTGTCCAGTCACTTCTTAAAGACCTCCAGTGAGGAAGCTTTCACAACTTCTGAAGGCAAACTGTTCCAATGGTTAATTGTCCTCACTGTTAGGAACTTTCTCCTTAATTCCAGGTTGCTTCTTTTCTTGATTAGTTTCCATCCATTGTTTCTTGACTTGACTTCTGGTGCTTTGGAAAATAAGTTGACCTCTTCTTTGTGATGGCTCCTCAAATACTGGAATACTCCTATCATGTCACCCCAGTCCTTCTTTTCTCTAGACTAGCTTCTTTTCTCTAGACTAGGTCCCAGGGTAATTATTTTTTAAAATTTCAATAATTTTTCAATAAGCATTAATTAATGTCATTTATTTTTAAACATGTTATTTACTTTACCTTTATTGTAAAGTAATCAACCACAATGGTCCCTGAGCAGCATGCAATTCTTTGTGCTAAATCAGAGAGTTTAAAATTTGACAACCTTAAGATGTGTGGACTTCAACTTCCAGAATTCCTCTGCCATCATGAAGTTGAAGTCCACAGGTCTTAAAGTTGCCAAGTTTGAAAAACACTGCTAATTGAAAGTTTATGCTGCCTCTTTGCCATAACTGCCAATGTAGAAAGTGAACAGTGAAATTCAGGAAAAAAAAATAATTTATTACACAAATGGCATATAATTAATGAACATTACGCAGTAGTAGGAAGGTTCTTTTATTATTATTCTTTTGGAAATTCCTATCTAGGATGGCATCAGTTTATAGAATATTTGGTTCCAGGCTTGTTGTCCTGGAAAGCAGGTGCATATTTCAAAAATCTAGTGGAGAAAAAGGCATCTATGGCTCATTTTCCCTGAAGTAGTAGGATAACCAAGGGATGTAAGAAGAAGCAAATCAAAGATGCCATGCACCACCTCCTGCTGCACTGAGCGATAGAGCTGTGCACGGACTGAAATAAGGTTCTCATCATTTTAAAAAAGTAATGATAGGTGGTTTGATTACACATGGGAGAAAACACTTCAGCATTAAAAAGCTAAATCCTGTTATTTTATTGCACTGTATGATTTGGAAATGTAGCAATAGCACTTAGACTTATATACCACTTCATAGTGCTTTTACAGCACTCTCTAAGCGGTTTATAGAGTCAGCATATTGCCCCCAACAATCTGGGTCCTCATTTTACCCACCTCGGAAGGATGGAAGGCTGAGTCAACCTTGAGCCTGGTGAGATTTGAACTGCAGCTAGCAGTCAGCTGAAGTAGCCTGCAGTACTGACAACTGCGCCACCTTGGCTCAAAAAATTATGTTCTATCAGTAGAAATGCCATTGTGCTTAACAATTAAACATGCACATATATTTTCAGGGAAGACAACAAGGAATGCTTACCTAGCCAAGAGAATTAGACTGTCATACACTGCTGTGTGTGGATGTGTGCGTGTGCGTGTGCGTGTGCGTGTGCGTGTGGGTGTGTGCGTGCATGCATTCAGGGGAGAGAGAGAGAGAGAGAGAGAGAGAGAGAGAGAGAGAGAGAGAGAGAGAGAGAGAGAGAGAGAGAGAGAGAGACTAAAACACTAAATTATTGAGTGTTGTGTGAAATATAAGCATATTAAATTGCATTCAATACTACTAAGCATTCAATACTACTAAGAAATCAGTTGTTTATTTTTGCTTTGTTTTCTAGTTGGATTCTAGCTGTGTAGAAACCCACAAACCAGTGGTGAAATTCAAAAATTTTCCCTACCGGTTCTGTGGGCGTGGCTTGGTGTGTGGGGGGGTTATGTGACTGGGTGGGCGTGGCCAACCTTTTTTTTACTTTTTAGCATTATTTTACTACCTATTCGCCAGAACCGGTAGTAAAAAAAGGTTATAAAAAAGGTTCTGACGAACCCGCGGCACAGCTGATTGTCACAGCTGATCATCGGAACTTTTTTTTACTTTTTTAAAGCATTTTTTTACTACCAGTTCGGGTGAACCAGTAGCATTTTTACTACCGGTTCGGGCGAACTGGCCCGAACCGGTAGCATTTCACCCCTGCCACAAACTTTATTTTATATCTAAGTCAGTCAAACAAACAAAACTGTTGATTTCCACCTGCTAAGCATTTGTTAAACATATAAGAATTTTATTGGGGAAAAGATTAGCAACATTCAGTATAAAATCCTAACAAATATTTATATTTCTTTTACAAGGAAAAAACTATTTTCATTTAATGAAATATTTGCAACATTTATTTTGTGAAGTCCAGCAGTTAGGGTAATAGCAATAGCAATAACACTTAGACTGACAGTATATACTGCTTCACAGCACTTTACAGCCCTCTCTAAATGCTTTACAGAATCAGCATATTGCCCCCAACAATCTGGGGCCTCATTTTACCAACCTCAGGAGGATGGAAGGCTGAGTCAACCTTGAGCCAGTGAGAATTGAACTGCTGAACTGCTGGCATCCAGCAGTCAGCAGAAGTAGCCTGCAGTACTGCATTCTAACCACTGCTCCACCACGGCTCTTTAAATTGAATGAAGCATAGCTTTAGTCCTTAATTGGTTAATTTGATTCCTTATTTGGTTTAAGCTGATAATGTAGTTCTTCAACTTTTATGGAATAAAAGCACACTTACTTGTGCTTCTTAATTTTCTTTAAATTTTATAAAAAGAAATTCACATCAGCAAATCTGAGGCATGATGGCGCAGCAGTTAAGACCCTGGGCTTATTGGCTGGAAAGTTGACAGTTCAGGTTCAAGACCTGAGTATCATGCGATGGGATGAACTCCTGTCTTTGCCCTAGCCTCTGCCAACCTAACTGTTAGAAAGCATGCAAATGTGAGGAGATAAATAGGTACCACTTTGGTGGGAAGATAACAGCGCTCTGGGATGTCATGTGGCCACATGACTACGGAAACATCTTCAGACAACTGCTCAATGGCCTTTAAAACAGAAATGAACACTGCCCCTTGTAATTGGCAATGGAGCAAAATCCACAGGGACTCCTTTACCTATCGACAAATTAATACATAGCTCTAGTATGAAACCTGTTTGTGATGGAAATCTTCTGTCAACTATGATTTCACTTATGCGTAGACATCAGGCAAGCTATTAATATTAAAACGTCCATGTATTCTCCAGGGCATTGCTCTTTCAAAGGACTATTTGAGAAACCAGAAATAGAATTCACAATATATGAAAATGAGATATCTTTTCCCACTTTCCTATAAGAAATGGGCTTGCAGACTGGTTTCATAAGAGGAAAATGTCATATTTTCAAATTAACACTATTGAAACTTAATGAAAGACTTTGAATGTTTGTAGACTTTGTAGACTTTGAATGTTTAAGAAAAAAGAATTAAACAAGCTAGAATTTTTAAATAATTTTCAAATTAATTTCAGGTATTATGCTATGTTGATGAAAGCAAAATGTGACAGACTCAGAAGACCTTGTTTTTCTTTTAATGACTGTGCAATCCCTTGCTTAAGTGTGGGTCAGGATAATTGATTGGAGCTTAGCATTTACTGGCCAGATGCCCTTCCTGATCTAGAGCCATGGTGGCGCAGTGGTTAGAGTACAGTACTGCAGGCTACTTCTGCTGATAACCGGCTGCCAGCAGTTTGGCAGATTGAATCTCACTGGCTCAAGCTTGACTCAGCCTTCCATCCTTCCGAGGTCAGTAAAATGAGGACCCAGATTGTTGGGGGCAATTTGCTGACTCTGTAAACCACTTAGAGAGGGCTGTAAAGCACTATGAAGCGGTATATAAGTCTAAGTGCTATTGCTATTGCTATGTGGAGTTTACAGCAGACAATTACTCATTGTGCCTAGAGACAGAAATATCTGCCCCTGCCTAGGATCGAACTCACGGTCTCTGATTGTGAGGTGAGAACTCCACATCTACGCCACCACACCACTCAGACTCAGCAGACAATAATTGTATTAAAATAATTTTAATTTAATTCAGAGTAAATAAAAAACAGAATCTAAAATCCTATCTAGGTATATAAGTCTGCATGACAAAAGTCATAGTAAATATATGTAAGCTATTATCCATGCTGTACTATACATGCTGTGATTTATTTCGCTAAAGGTGGTCCAGACAAAAAGTACTAAGTTTATAGTAGCAGAATCTTGTATATCTAAAAGTACTTTTTCCCCACTTTACCTTTACCATCCAAGAAATTAGGTAGGATCCTTTCTGACGCATTTGCTATGTTCAGCTGGGCTCAGATGCCTCTGGTCTGTTGCCTACTCTGTCCCTCTTCCTCTTGTCTCTCAAGGACATTCCCACGTATTAGTTTTCAATTACTTATGTTCAGTTCCAAGAAATATATACAGTACTATGTAAAATGCTTTGGTCACCATCAGGGGTGGGTTCCTACCGGTTTGGACCGGTTTGCCCGAACCGGTAGCGACCCGCTAGTGACATCATCCGAACCGGATCGGTGGTTGCCGGTCCGTGGGGGCCGCCATCTTTTTTTATTTTTTTTTGAATTTTTTTAAATTTTTTTTCTGAGCATGCTCAGAAAGTGACTTCCCGCACTGTGCATGTGGTTGCCATCTTTTTTTGCCTTTATTTGTTTTATTTTAATTTTTTTTCAAATTGAAGCCCAGCGGCACCTCTACCTAGGATCGAACTCACAACCTCCTGATTGTGAGGCAAAAGTTCTACCTCTAGTCCACAGCAGCTGTGGTTGGAGAGTGGTTGATTCTGCCTGCTACTAAGTGGCTGGTTTTTTTTTCTTTATGCTTTTAATGGTTTTTTTATAAGGATATTTTATTGTTAATTTTTTTCAGGGCATTTTGTTGTTTTTAGGAAAAAAAATTTTTTAAAAAACATATTGTTTTTAGGAAATGTTTTATTTGTAATGTAGTATCCTGCTTTTAAGTGCAGGTTGGTTCTTGACTTAGAACTATGGTATGCTGTGAGAAT
>QLTV01001703.1:1277352-1290804 GCA_003457575.1 Thermophis baileyi
TCCTTTCATATGTTCATCTGTGTGTGGCTTTAAGTGCAGGTTGGTCCTTGACTTACAACTAGTCATTTAGTGACTGTTCAAAGTTACAATGGCAGTGAAAAAAGTGACTTATGACCATTTTTCACACTTAACCGACGGTTGTTAAGTGTGAAAAATGATCATGTTACTTTTTTCACTGCCATTGTAACTTTGAACAGTTTAGTGACTGTTCAAAGTTACAATGGCAGTGAAAAAAGTGACTTATGACCATTTTTCACCACATTTTAAAAGTTGGCCACTCCCACCTGGTCACACGACCGCCAAGCTACTCCCACCCAGTCACATGGCTGTCAAGCCACTCCCACCCGGTCACATGGCCGTCAAGCCACTCCCACCCGGTCACATCTCCGTCAAGCCACTCCCACAAAATTAAGCCACGCCCACAGAGTGGTAGTAAAAAAATTTGGAACCCACCCCTGGTCACCATTATATTTGTTGTTGTAGCAATGGATAATGACCATATATAGCAATAGCACTTAGACTTATATACCGCTTCATAGTGCTTTACAGCCCTCTCTAAGCGGTTTACAGAGTTAGCATATTGCCCCCAACAATCTGGGTCCTCATTTTACCCACCTCAGAAGGATGGAAGGCTGAGTCAACCTTGAGCCGGTGAGATTTGAACCACTGAACTGCAGCTAGCAGTCAGCTGAAGTAGCCTGCAATGCTGCACTCTAACCACTGCGCCACCTCGGCTCATATAATTATGTCCCAGTTTCCTTGTTACAATACAACCAGAAAATACAGGAAATGTCTATGCAGTATTCAAAAATAGGAAAAAGCAGAAGAAAAAAACAACTTCCATAAGATAATGTGGCAAGTATGTAGTGTCACCTTCCCTTATACTTGAGCAACTTTAAGAATTATAGGCAGGGTTGGACAATGGTACTTTGGTGTGAACCCATAACCATGTAAACCTCTCTTGAAAGCCAATAACTTACCTTCTGTCCTGAGATTTGTGCTGCCAACATTGTAGAAATCCATCTAGCAGACAGAATTGCAATTGCCAAGGTGATGCATTATGGTTTAGGCTTGTTTGGAGTGTAGACTTAGAAAGAACAACAAGTTAAATATTCAGCATAGTACCAGACAAGCCTTTTATTTTTCCTGTTGATAATATTGAATTGGGGAGGACAAAATAGACATATTTTCATGCATCCTTCGCTTAATATTTATATTTCATGTATAGTTTTTTTAATATCAGATTTCCAAATATACACAAGAGAGAGAGAGAGAGAGAGAGAGAGAGAGCTTTCCCATTTATTCCCCCAGGATAGTGGGGTTTTTTTGTGACTGTATACATTTTTGATACATGTTTATTTGATAAACAACATATACACACATCATTATTTCTTTAAAAAATGGAAATATCAAACGATAATTACATTTTGGTTTGTCTGTTGGTTTAGGAAATGCAAATTTCTCCTCAGTGTTTAGTTAAACAGCATAACTTCTGAGCCAAGAGAACAATATTTTATGGCCAATAGGGACATTAATGAAGAAGAATGAAGAAGAATAGATTATTTACCTAGGTTGAGCTAGAGTATTCTTTACTGAAAGTCTTTTCCTTTTTATGCTAGTTTATAATGTGACATTTTCCTATGCTAGTTTTTGATAGCCCGCAGTGAGGTTTTCCTGTTTCTCACTTCAAAGAATCAGGAATCTAACTTGTGGATTGTAAGTAATCAGCTCCCACCTACCTCAAATTTGCTACACTGCTAGTAGTAAAAATAAAAGACATATATGATCCTTGGACAATGATATAATATTCACTTTTGTTATAGAGGCAGTCAGCAAATAGATATTTAGTTTTAGCTTCAGAGAATTTTGGGGGGGGGGGGCGAACAACCTGCCCAAGATTTCAAGCTTAATAATCTCTCTGAAAAAAATAGAGTTTTGACAATTTTTGCCAAATGTTACTGGGAGCTACATTTTAACATTCTGGGTAAACCTAGTTCATGATTTGCAGCATCTTAAATTTGATCTTCTCCCCTCTCCTTTATAGAGAAAACAGACAAGGGGAAGCAGACTGGGGAAAGCTTCTTTTTTTAAAAAAAAAATGTTTTTGTTCATTTTAAAATAGCAGAAAAAACATGTATAATTATACATGTTATCAAAAACATATAACAAGTGCTTAACATAATTGAAAAAATACAATAGAAAAAATTAATAAGACTGTAATAGGTTGCTATATTACATGGTGGTGCAGTGGTTAGAATGCAGTACTACAGTCTACTGGCTGCCAGCAGTTCCGCAGTTCAATTCTCACCAGCTCAAGGTTGACTCAGCCTTCCATCCTTCTGAGGTCAGTAAAATGAGGACTCAGATTGTTGGGGGCAATATTCTGACTCTGTAAATTGCTTAGAGAGGGCTGTAAAGCACTGTGAAATGGTATGTAAGTCTAAGTGCTATTGCTATAGCAATAAAGAATTACAAGTCTCTATATAATTATCAATGCAATATTATGCAAGTATCTATCTATCTATCTATCTATCTATCTATCTATCTATCTATCTATCTATCTATCTATCTATCTATCTATCTATCTATCTATCTATCATCTATCATCTAT
Organism: Thermophis baileyi; assembly: GCA_003457575.1. Classification (NCBI taxonomy): domain Eukaryota; kingdom Metazoa; phylum Chordata; class Lepidosauria; order Squamata; family Dipsadidae; genus Thermophis; species Thermophis baileyi. The sequence goes on from QLTV01001703.1 coordinate 1,279,964, forward strand.
CTATCTATCTATCTATCTATCTATCTATCTATCTTCTATCTATCTATCTATCTATCTATCTATCTATCTATCTATCTATCTATCTATCTATCTATCTATCTATCTATCTATCTATCTATCTATCATCTATCTGGTAAATATAGGACATTGTAAATGTGGTTTAAAGAAACATTGTCTTTATTACATATCCAATAAAATGCTGTTCTAGAGAATCATTTTCTATATTCTAAGATCTAATGGGTCCAATAAATTCTAAATATTAGTTTTTGTTGTCCAAGTCATATTATAAGGTTCATTGACACACACTTGCTATAGAACTTAAGACACTTTCCCATTATCTGGGTAATATAGCATCCTCTAATTCTCTAAGATCTCTTTACCATTTGCATATCATATATATAAATTTATATGCCACCTCTCTCACTCTGCAAAGTGACCCCAGATGACTTATTTATTAACAAATATCTATAGATATTAATAGTAGTTTTAAAAGTTTTAGGTGGTTGTTGTAGTATCTCAGGTGTCTCAGAATCTAAAAATGCTGCTGGTACAAACAATATTGTCCAAAGATGTTATAGCTATAAATATTGCCACTGAGTTATATCTGATAGAAAAGATTTGTCTGTTAGTACAGTATGTGTTAATAATTCATCCTCATCATCTATCAACTGGTCCATAGTCAATATTCCCACTTTTATCCATTTTTTCCATCTTTTTCTGAATTTTTAATGTTGGATTTACCCATAAAGCCAATTTAGCATGGGAAAAAAAGAACCATATCCTTTGTATTAGACATTACATTTAATAGTTTTATAATTGATATAATTGTTTCCAGAGATACTAGAATTTTATTGTATTTAGATCCTGTGCACCCAACTAAAGATGTTATATGTGTTTATTCCAAAGTGGCCTAAATCAGAAAATTAATACCAATTGATAGCTTCCATCTTTAATACGTGACAATAGGTAAGCCTAATTATATAGCACCAGAGATGGAAAATTAAAGCTCCTTCATTATTTTGTAACTGATTTTCTTTAAATATATTCTTAGAATCAAAGGACCCCATAAACATTTTCTAAACAATTTGTTTTGTGAAAATGTTTTCCAGCTATTTGAACAGAAATTCCTCTCAGAATATCACTTAATCTGGGAATAATATTCATTTTGACAGCATCCACATTTCCCCAAAGGGGAAACCCCAAAAGTGAGGTTTAAGCAACCCCATCTATCTATACCTGAAGAAAGTTATCTATCATCTATCTATCTATCTATCTATCTATCTATCTATCTATCTATCTATCTATCTATTATATGTTTTGATATAAACATAGGCGTCTGTCAGCTTGTCTAGAACAACCTGCGTTTTCAGTGCAAGACAGCCTTAGATGAGGTCTATAAAAATATTGTTCAAGGAATAGTTAAATAGTTATTCAGGAAGCAAGTGCAGTGTGAAAGATAAGCTCCTGAGTGAATTAAGGAAGAGCTCAAAGGCATTTATGTGGATAGTATGGGAAATTTATTAGAAAACAAATTTAGGAGGAGTTCATTAACTTCTGAGAAAACAGATGTTTGGACATATGTCCAAGAGTGTGCGATATGCTTATAATGAGAGTCTCCATCTGGGTATGCTGCTTTATTAACACACAGTACACATTATTTAGAAGGTTAGGTTATGAGTATGAATGGAAAATGTTATAATTCAGGTAGTTATAACTCAGTGGTTCTCAACCTTCCTAATGCCGCGACCCCTGCCCCGCCGCCGCGACCCCCTCCCCGCCCCGCCCCATGCACGATGAGGTGACAAAGGGGGTGTGGCACCAAGATGGTGGGTAGCATGCGCTTAGGCGACCCCTGTGAAAGGGTCGTTCGACCCCCAAAGGGGTCACGACCCACAGGTTGAGAACCGCTGTTATAACTAATTTGTTTATACCTCCTCAAGACCTCCACGGTGACACATGATTGGCTGACAGTTGGCACCAAACCACATTACTGCACAAACACGGTAGGATTTTGCACTCTGCACAGTATACCTGCCAATGTTATGCACATCAGTTTTTTATCATGTCAACGAATCGGCTTACCTCCAATGACATCTCAGTAGTTTGAGTAGTTAATGTTTAGCTAGGTAAGTAATTTGTCATTACAAACAATCTCACTGGTATTGGGAAATTTATAGACAATCCATTTTTCCCTCTGGGTTAGAAACTTCTTCCCATGTAAATGTGAAAAGATGTTTGAATAAAGGATAGTCTGTGGATTGCAGATAACCTGTGGCTTATGTTTGTGGCTTCCAGAGCCCTCTTTCCTTTGCAGTTCTTGTTTCTGCTGATTGTAAAATAATGCATTGTGTTGGTTTTCATCATACTTCTCCACAACCATTTTAGAACATTGCCCACCCAACACAACTGTGCAAAAATAGTGAAATATGGTTTTCAGATAATAAAAAGCAATGATACCAAAGGAATATCTTTTATAGCAACAATGTGTTCTCAAACTGCTGGAACTCTGTGTTTGGAGGACTGATGGAAACATTTGAATGATCGTATGGAAACATAAAAGAAGAAGATAATTGAGCTAAGGATATTTGCCCTTGGGGACAAATTTTTCTTCTCCTACAAATATTATTTCAGCAGTGATGGACATTTTCCTTTTTCTGCTGAAAGGATAGGAGGAAGTGACCTCCAACAAGGCATTATATTCTTTCAAGACCAATATTTCATTCCCTAAAAACCTCTGGTGACAGTCTAAGAAATCTGGTTTAGGGAGGAAATACCATCATGTGTAATGTTTATCATTGGATTCCAATTCTTCCTTGAAGAACCTATTAAGCAGCAAGGGAAATGTCATTATTGTTGCAAAAATGATCCAAAGGGTGGAGAGTCAGAACTGGTGAATATCTGTTTTTGGCTTGTAAATCCTCTGAGACCACTTGTTCTCTTTTCTACACCAGATGAGCTCTCTCTTCTGATATAGATGTTGGCCATTATTATTAGTCAACTGGAAAATTGAAATAAAAAGTTTGGCTCATCCAATGAATTCACTGAATTCAGGAATACTGCCAAGATTCTATTAATTAAGTGTAAAGAGAAACTGTATGTTTATAAGAGCCAATGGTAGATAGATCACGCTCTAATTCAATTAATGTAGTCTTGTATCCAGAGAAAAGCAATTAGACCCAATAGGGGTAAACTTAGCAAGATATAATCAAGCCCCAGAAGCTTTCTTAAGCATATAATAGAATCAAATCCTTTCAATTTTCAGACAGATTATCTCCTGATAATCAAATCCCTGGGGTTTTCTTATTGCACTTGCTATATATATCTTCTAAGAGTAAGCAGTACATTTTACATTCAAGATAAATATAAATTAATATTCTGAGGAACAACTTGTTCATTTCATTATTTTTTTTAATTTGATGAAGTTAGTGTGACAAGAGCGCATTAACTATCTTCCCATTCACAGCTTGATTTGCCAGAATGAGCTGAGGAGCAAGTACTTGTGTATTATTTATAATCCCCTTTTATCATTGTTTGATATTTGAAAGCACACAGAAACTATATCCCTTTTGAGGTGTGGCAACCAGAACTGCATACAATATCTCCGGCGCAGTCACACCATTAATTTATATAAGGGCTTTATGATATGTACACCTCTATTTTCAGTAACGTTTCTTATTATCGCTAACATGCTTTGACCTCTTTTTCTGGTGGATGCACACTGTGTAGACACCTTCATTGAACTGTCTGTTTTCAACTTCTGACACTCAGTTTCCCAGCTTTCAGGAAAGGGTTCCTTATCAGCACTCGTTCTCTCTTTAAAAAAAAAAAAAAAGAATCCATCCATATGCATATTCCCTTTTTTTAAACATCACATCTCATTAATTTCATTACATTCTCTCTTGAAACACAACAATAAAGATCATTTTGAAACAAAAATCAGAATGTATAACTTGAAAACTTGTGTAGCAAATTCTATGACATTTGACACTCTTTATTTCTTAACAGTAATCTAATTTTCTCCTAATTTCATTTTTAAAAAATGTCATAACATGTTGGAAAACAGATTTTGAGAATAGGTATACTAAAGTTATATAGCTCAGAACATCTTCTACTGATTTCTTGGGCCAATAAAGGACAATATTTGTAGCTCAGGATTGCCTCAGGGAAGCTAGTAACACCGATGATGTTACCTAGTTTGGGTAACGAAATGTCTGCAAGAAAACAAGCACGCTCAGAGAGCACAAAAGACCCTTCATTTCTTGGTCTTTTGGCATTCCCCCCCCCTGAAATATAATATTCTAGAAAATTTCACCCAATCTCAAAGAGATTCAAAGACACAAACATGGCAATGTTAAAATTATTTAATTATTCTGACCTTGTATTCTAAATCAGGGGTCTCCAACCTTGGCAACTTTAAGACTTGTAGACTTCAACTCCCAGAATTCCTCAGCCAGCCAGAGACCCCTGTTCTACATAATGGGAAGACCAGCCTTATTTTTCCTGAGTCATTCTCCTGATCTGGATGAATAAGGGTGGACAACTGATTGGATTGTTACAAGAAAGTGAAGCTCCTTTCAGAGCCAAGGATCCAGGCATGAAATTGGTTGGGGAGTCCTAATGCAGTCCTTAAAATAATTTTTTTTAAAAAAAGGTTGGGAGAAATGCACTTGAAAGTAAGTAAGATCTTTTGTCCATTTTTTTTTTTTGCTGAAAAAGTTACAAACTGAAGTACATATGGATCAACTTAAATTTCAAGAAATTCAGACATTGTAGCAAGTGAAATGAACTGACTTTTCTGCCTTTGTTTATCAGGGACAAAAATCAGCCATGCAAATCAATACGTTGGGCAGAACAGTATAAGAAGGAAGATTTCTCTTCTCCCCTTTTTAGTCATTGGGTAACTCACTTGTTAAACTTAAATAAAGGTAACTCAAAAAGTGTTAGTCATTTGCATCTGTTACTAGCCTTCATGAGCTCAAAATAATTACAGTTGTGAAGTTATGAAGTTATCATACAAAGGACATATTATATAAATTACATCAATTCCAGCTAGTACAAATATATATCACTTGTGTGATGACGCACATGTCATTTGCCATTATTCCCCTGCCCATAACTGCCATGGAAGTAAATTCTAATCTTATGAAGGATCAAGCAGGTGAGCCTCAATTTCTCCCACCAACTTTAGTTACTAAGAATATACAGCATTCTGAAACAGATGACAAAACTTGATTCCCAGGTGACACATGCCAGCAACTCAAATTACTTGCCAAGTTCTTTTTAAACATTCTTATATGCTCACACTTCAACTCTTGAATCCTGTTTAGCCAATCAGTACAATATACACACATACAACACAATAAAAAAAAAACCTCTGCCGTACTCATTATGTGAGTGCTCTTCTTAAGCTCCATTCATAATTATTGCTCAGATGACTGATATCTTGCAGGCAGTTGGCCTTCAGTATGGGTCTAGGACAACTCATCACGGCCAACTTGCCAGGGTCAACTCACCACAGCCAACTTGCCACGGCCAACTTGCTGAAGCCAATTCACCACAGGACAACTCGCAATGGTCAACTCATCGAAGAACAACTTGCTGCGGTACAAGAGTTACCTTAATAGCAAAGAAATTGTGGTATAGAATCATTAAAGAAAGGATTCAAAAGGGAGGACAAAATGAAATGTGAATGACAAAAAATATTTTTGTCAAAATGACAAAATTATTTGTAAAAATGACAAAATTGTTTTAAATAATTAAATTGAATTGTTGAATTGTCCCATGGCAAGCTGTCCTGTAGTGAATTGGCTGTGGCGAGTTAGCTGTGGAGAGTTGGCCATGACTAATTGTCCCAATCCACTTCAGTATGGCTATCTGTAGGGATGGAAAAGCCATCACAATTATGGCTGTATCTGCATCAACTTTCATATGAGTCAATATCCTGAATAATTGGATCTAGTCTCATGTGGAAATTAATGCAATTGTATTACTGTGCACTATTTTTCTTCTTCTGGGGATAGTTTGGTTTAATACATGCTTACTTACAAGAGAACATCAGTAAAACCAAAACATTCATGAGTTAAGTGGTGAAGATTTTCTGACTATTTGAGACCAGCTTAGTGAAAATGAAGTTTCATGTAATATTCTGGAAGAGAATTTGCCAGAGGGACAAGAGAGCCATAAAGAATTCAATTTCACAAGTAGCAATACACCTGAGGTTATTTCAGGAGCAGATCCTTGAAGGGAAGACAATGTCAGTTCTCCATGAAAACTGAATGAAAAGTTGACAAGTAGATTGAAAAATGAATAAAAACACTCAAATGGAAGGAATGTTCCAATTACCATATTATTTGAGAGGTAGAAATTGGAGTTCAGGAAAAAAATATTTTGTTATATGGAACAAAAGTTCATAGAAAAAAAAGGTAAAATAGCAGTTCAGGGCAGACAAAAGGAAAATATATCTCTATCTGATAAGCAATCAATTTATAGACTATGTCATCACAAGACATAATATTAACATCTTATAATTCCCAGATGAAAAAATAATTTTAAACTATAGTACCTAAATAATTATCATAGTACATGACATTATCTAACTACGTTTCCTGAAAAAGCTAAGGACATTTGCAAAACATCAGGAAGTCATAGTGATATACATTAGGCAGGAAGAAAAACCTTGATGGAAAGCTAATTGTATATTGTTGCCAAGAAATCAATATTGACATGACCATGTTGTCATCAGAACTCAAGCATGAATGAAATGAGACTGCTTAAATGGAGTCTTTACTGTTAGAAGAACTTCTTAGCATCAAAGCCTGATTCCAATAGAATCACCTCAATCATTTTCACTAATTCTTCTTATGAATAAACAAGAACATCTGGTTGGTCATTAATGAAAATGTTGGGCATTAATTTAATCTGGGGCCGTGTTTTAAATATATTTTGTCCATTAGCTTAAAGATGCAACTCTTTTTTCTTTTAAAAAAAAAAACAATAGTTGCATAAAATAAAAGTTATTCTCAAAAACTATAACAGACAGAAAATGAATAAAAAGAAATAATAATTTGGTCATACTGAAGTGGAGTATAACAATTACATATGTGAAATGAGCTCAGAGTTTTGTGTAGTTGAATCTTGTAAGCATCTAATTAAGTTAATATCTAATTAAGTGTGATTAAATTCTAGTTGTGGGCTTATTCAAAAATATGCTGTACCAAAAAAAAAAAAGGAAAAAAAACATAACAAAACCTCTTCACCTCTCTTGACTTAGGTGTATATTAGATCCAAACATCTTTGAAACTAAGATAATATGAGAAGTTATCATGCCAAATTAATGATGAAAACCAAGAGAATGGGAGATAACTGGTGTACATATCTTCACGATTGAAAGAGACATTTCCAGAGGCTAAGGAGAACAGAGGTTGAGTAGTTTGTGACCTTGGCCAATTAAAATATCTCAGCATGTCAAGAAGAATCTCTTAGCCCCTGTGCTGTCTCAGCAATCACCTGGACTGACATTGAACTAGAAATAACTGATCTCAGCAAATGACCTCTTATGCAAATTTTCAAGCTAAAAATATACCACCAGTAAGCAAAGTTTTAGGATTATTTTGAAGGACACAGGGACAGCAAGTCAAAAGGAAGTAGGAGATATGAGAAGAATCTTACCCAAAGTTTATCAAACCTATGCACATTTGTTTTTATAATGCTTTGTTCCCCTCTTTGCTACTTTGCCCTTCAAAATATTACTTCAGTTGTAATTTGTGAAAGTGGTTCTCATTTTTCCTCCAGTCTATGAAGAGTTTCTTTATAAGATTTTACTAGACTCAATAAGAATGTGTAGAATTCTGGTAATAAATTCCATTACACAGTGAGGAACTTGCAAATTTGTCTCAAATTTTGTTTTTAGGGAAAACATGACAGAAATATGAACATGCAAAACAATTTCTAGAAAAGCACCATGAGTATTGTTTAATCTAATGTTAGCTGTTGTAAAAGCATTGGAAGTTAATTAGTAAAGTGATATTTGCTGAAATGGACAAAACATTATGCCAAGCTTCAGACCAAGATAAATCTGTGCTTCTCTATGAGAAACATACAGTACTTGGGAGTACTGGACTCTCTACCATTTCTATCCATATTAAGGCCCTGAATCAGACTGCTGCCCCTCCCTCTGCATTGGTTCCTTGAGGAGATGAAATGCCAGAAGAGACTAGAATGTGATTGGAGGGAGATGAAGAGAGTCTGGCTGAATACAAATAAGAGCTCATATTCAGAACTAAATTATAGTGATAAAGAGAGGAAAATGTTAATATTTCTCTGCATTTATTGTATCTGCCAAAAGCCATCCATCCAATGTTTAAGGTGATTTGTTTCCTTCTCAGGAAGAACCTCCCCCCCCCCAAACAGTGGATTTGTCCACTTGAGGGGCTTGAGGACAAGTCCACTTGAGGGGCTTGAGGCAATATTTTGTGGATAACTGGAATAGGTTTGCAATTATGATTCCTGAGGTAGTGGACAGAACTGTGAACATACCCACCTCTTTGTTTATATCTTGGTTGATCAAGGCCCTCAGGGAGATGATCCTTTGTTAGATCCATGGACTGGTATCAGTTTCTTTGAGGAAAGGGTTTATCTCATGACCATGTGACTCCATGCATCTAGTTACTGGTATTGGTACTATTTACTAATTGGCTTCTAGATATAATTCAAGGTGGTGGTAGCATCTATAAAGTACTTCATGGCTTTAGTTATTTGGGAGACCCCTGTCTTCAGTTGCTTCTCTCTATTCAATGAGATCGGGCAGAGTAGGTGGGTGGGTGGGCTTTGGTCCCCACTGATTAAGTAGTAGCATGTTCTGGAGACATTATTCCTTTTAAAATAATATCTACCCCTAACCAAGGTCTGGATGGCTCCCACCCTGATAACATTCAGGAAGCTATTAGAAAGACTTACCCATTCTCCTAGGATTTGGGCAGGGTGATGGTTGAGTCCCTGTTGGATATGTTTTATCATGTTGCTTATTATTTCTTTTCTGGTTTTGGCATTTTCTTTTCTTTAATTGTAAGATGCCTAGAATCATTAGATGTTGGGTGGTCTCTAAATGAATTAATTAAGTAAGTAAATATTCTCCTTTTCATGGGCTTCTGATAAATTTTCCTACTGTAAATTGAGCTCTACATTCTTCTTTTCTTACTTACTGCATGGTTCCAGTGCACCACCTGATACCCTTCTGATTGTAGGTAAACAGTTGATTGTGATCATGAAAATTACATGCTCTCTATATAATGGCTTTGTTCTTGAATGTAGTTTTGGAAATTAGGCTTCAAATTAGGTTTATAATTGAAAATCTGATCAATCGCAGTGTTAGATTATTACAATATTTGGTTAGAGGAAAATATTTTTAAAGAGTTTGAAAGAGAACCAGAAAAATAATTCCATGGTTGGATTAGGCTTAATAAAATGGGTGTTTCATCAGAGAATGTTAGTTTAAATTACTTTTTTTTTCTTTTCTAATATTTTTATGTACAAGCTTTGTTTTTAATTATAGCTCATTACATATGGCACAGTGTCTTAGTATAACTGTACTTGCCCATCACAGATAGGTACATTCTGAAAAAAAAAGTTTCTATAAGCATTTAAACATTAAACAACATTTTAAAATATGTATTTATAGAAGAAATATGACCAATTAAGTATCAAATCTTTTATTTTCACATTGTCAGGTGTTCTTTGATAAAAACTAGATTATTTTTATCAAAACAGAGAACAATGTATTAATTATTGTTCAATTAATGCTTGTGTAAAATAAAAGGAACCAGATCCAATATGATTAAGATTGCTAAAGCCTGTCTCTTTTTGTTCCCAGATATCAGCATTCTCTCCCCCCCACACACACACACTTCTCTTTTTTCAGTTTCAACAGGGTTTTGTTATTGTTGTTCAATGCAAATGTGATCATTACAGTTTATTGAATGACCAAAATCCACAGTTAACTTAGCTGTGCATCATGTTTTCTGCCCCAAAGTTATTTTGCTAAGCTCTAGGCATGAATCATAATTGTGTATTGCTTGCATGATTTGCTTCATTACTCACCAACTTATCCTTCTAGATATCATTTTTCTTTTAAATGATTCAGTGATAATATTTAAAATTGTGTCCCTGGTGAACACATTTATCTACCATGATAAATCTGTTTTTGGGTTTTTTTTGCTTTGGAATGAAGAAGAAAAAAATCCCCGGAGAAAAACTAAACTTTTGCTCTCCATATACAATGACTGGAATTTCAATTCCAATCGTATTAAAGGAAGACCTTTCCATTCTCTTTTATGTGTTTGATTGATTATGTACCATGCATTTGTTTTTGACTCCTACTGACCACATAGATAGACATGAAAATATATCGGTAATCTGGACTTATATCCATTACCAATACTTAGAATTATATCTAATCTTGCGAAGCTTCTTCTCTGGTAATATTGTACTGCAAACTAGGGCATACAAAACCTTTGCTAGACCAATTCTCGAATACAGCTCATCTGCCTGGAATCCGCACTATATATCGGACATTAATACAATTGAGCGAGTCCAGAGGTATTTCACGAGAAGAGTACTGCACTCCTCTGCTCACAACAGAATACCTTATGCCACCAGGCTTGAAATTTTGGGCTTAGACAACCTACAGTACAACTACGCCGCCTATGGTCTGACCTAAGCGTAGTACACAAAATTATCTGCTACAATGTCCTACCTGTCAATGACTATTTCAGCTTCAACTGCAACAATAAGCACACAATAAACACAAACTTAATGTAAACCGCACCAAACTTGATTGCAAAAAA
>QLTV01001703.1:1291059-1301580 GCA_003457575.1 Thermophis baileyi
AATAAATAAATAAATAAATAAATAAATAAATAAATAAATAAATAAATAAATAAATAAATAAATAAATAAAATATATATTCTATATCACTCTGTAGTCCTTTACAGGACTCTTTGAGCAGTTTACAATGTCAGCCTATTGCTCCCAACAATCTGGGTCCTCATTTTACCAATCTCAGAAGGATGGAAGGCTGCATCAACCATGAGCCCTGTCAGGATGAAACTCCAGACTGTGGGCAGAGTTAGCCTGCAACACTACATTCTAACTACTGTGCCACCAGGGCTCCTAGAATCCTGCAGTCATCACCACTGTAACTGAGTCCATCCACCTTGTTGCTGGCCATCATTTTCTCTTTCCTTCCACCTTTCTCAGCATTACAGCCTCTCCGGATAATGAGGTCCTTGCATAATGTGTCCAAAGTAGAATAAATTTCTCCCTGGTCATTTCTCCTTTGAGTGAGTTGATTTGTTGGATATAGGAAATATTTATCTTGGATAAACATATATGAAATTTTTTATTTGTTATAGAACTGAGCTTCTGCTTAACATGTCCTGTGTTAAGAATGACCATATATTTATATATCCTGTTCATCAGAGAATGGACTCTCCGCACAGTATATTATATTGCAAAAAGGGGGGGGGCATTCAGAGCAGATGATGACAACTGCTTTGAAAACCTAACTTGGAAGAATGGGGTGGATTGCCTAGATCCGTGATGGTGAACCTATGGCACGCGTGCCAGAGGTGGCACACAGAGCCCTCTCTGTGGGCACATGCACTGTTGCCAGCTGCTCTTCTGGTTTCCGGCGTGTGCATGCATGCCAGCCAGCTGGTCTTTGCGCATGCCGGAGCACCGGAAACATGAAGACCAGCTGGCCAGTGCATGGTCACCTGGTCTTCAGGTTTCCGGTGCTCCGGCACGCGCGAAGACCAGCTGACCAGCATGCATGCACGCTCCAGAAACCCAAAGACTAGGTGGCCAGCATGCACACCGGCCAGCTGGTCTTTGGATTTCCAGCACTCCGGTGCATTCCCGCGTTCTGGTTTGGGCACTCGGTGCCGAAAAGGTTCGCCATCACTGGCTAGATAGTACTTTACGACAATGTAACATAGTATATTGGAAGACCCACAACAAATATAGAGAACAATTTAGCAGGATAATAACATACAATACATTTAATTATTACAATTCAGTACTCTGTCATTAGGATTTTATCTCTTTGTTATAAAGTCTGAATGTAAACAATGTGACAAACAAGGGGCAGCTCTGTATTTCATTCTTTCTTTCTCCACTGGAATGGACAGGTGTACTCAACTTGTTTCTCAGAATTCTCAACTAATAATTCTGACTAGATTAGTAGGATTAAATTGTTTGGCCATAGGAAAAGGGTCAACTATCAAATATTAACTTTAGAACATTGACTACATGCATCAAATGCAATGAACATACAGAAATTCAGTTTTGCTTTATATAACATAGAACAACCTTCTAATATAATTTCCAACATGCAGAGAGCGAGAGAGACAGAGAATTATTTTCAAGTTGTTAAGTTTCATACATGGCAATATATAAGATTGGATTCTGAAATATCTGAAAATGACTATATAAACCTGTTAGATAGTAGCAAGTAGATAAATCAATAAATCAATAACTGATATATATTTACAAAGAATCCCATTGGTCTGTTCTGCCAACTGCCAACTATATAACAGACTTTCTCTAGGACCTGTACAACATAGCCAGATCTAATACAATCATGACATATTTTAGTCTTAGTTTCAAATATTCAATATATCTTTCTTGATATTTGCCAGTCAAAAGCACGTCTTGTTAAGGTGCTGGACTAGGAGTGCAAAGAGCCAGGATTTAGTTCTCTCTTGGCACAGAAACTGGCTGATGGGACTTTAGGATAGTTACCCTCTCTCTGCCCTAGACTAGAAAGTTGAAAAGCATCTGTCTATCCAGACTAGATGAACATAGTGAATTGTGGCCCATAGCCTTCAGGCAAGAGTGTTGCTTCCTGCGGTGGATTAATTCAGGCTAATTATTGATATTTGCCACAGGCTAACGGTTATTATTATTTGCCAGTCATAAATCAGATAAACCCTCCTCTGTGTTCTGTTAAATCCCAGTCTTTGAAGTGAGATTCCTGCCAAACATTGGCATTTACAATTTACTTAAGAAGTCAGTTGGAGCAGAATGCCTGTATGCTTGTGTCTCACTTGACAGACCCTGATGTGTTTGGTGTAATTTGGTTTGTTATGCAGTCATAAGAGTGAGGCTTTCAAACCTCATATTTCATTCCAAATTTCCATGTGGATAACCTTAGAGTCTCTCTGCATAGTTTCTAAAAGAGAAACAACTTTTATTAAAAAGCCCTCCCATTCTCCCAAACATGACATACATGTGCCAGCTTACATAACAGAGGTGGGTTCCTCCCGGTTTGGACCGGTTCGCCTGAAACGGTAGCGACCCGCTGGTGATGTCACTGTGATGTCACAGAATCGGTTCTGTCGGTGCTGGTCCATGGGCGCCGCCATCTTTTTTTTATTTTTATTTTTTTGGATATATATTTTTTTGGATTTTTTTTGGGGGGGGGATTTTTTTTAAAAAAATTTCCCGGGTTTTTTTTATTCTGCACATGCGCAGAAGCCAAGTTTCTGGCACTGCACATGCGTCGGCATCTTGTTTTTGGCTTTTTAAAAAAAAATTGGATTTTTCGGCACTGCGCATGCGCGCATACGTGCATGCTTCACACGCGCGCACCCATGAGGCGCGGCCACGCGGTGCGGGAGGAAGAGAACCAGCAGTGAGGTAAGTTAGAACCCACCCCTGTTACATAACCAACGTCATCGGTACAGCTGCTCCTGAACTTTATTTTATCTTGCTGTAAATAGAGAAGTGAGTGCTTGAAGAGTTCAGATGCATCATTCAGCAGGGCATATTTGCTGTGCTGAATATTTATTTTTTCTTAAAGTTTACTCTGTTTATGAAACAAAAGGAAACCAAAACAGAGTGAAGGGAAAGGACTGAGACAGAATTCCACTCAGAATTTCAAATGCGGGGAAGATGAGATCACTGGTGGTGATTCATGCCCCATTTTTTCTTTCTTCTTCATTAAAAAGGCTTGCTCCTGGGCTTGCCTGCAGCAGATGTGAAGACTTCCCTTCTCTCTCCTCCAACTTCTCCTCCCTATTACAAAATGATATCTGATTATACAGTGTTTATGCATCTACACAACATTGTAATCAGATCATTTTTTCCACCTCAGAAAAAAACAGAGGGGGGCGGGGAAACCTTGGGCTCCTATGAGTGGCTATGCTTGTTACAGAAAGAAGTAAAGTAGACCCATGAACCACCTGGCTATGATAACCTCTCCTTTCATCCAAAAGATGCAAGAGGACAAAGAATGGATGTGGAAAGAATAGTAGCAGAGATAAGAGAATTCAACTTCCTGGACTTTCCAGACCCATATTTGATGCAACAGCTTCCTGGAATTACCACAAGCTTTCCAGTCCCTCTTGCTCTTTACTGTGACTAATAAAAGTATTAGCCATTGGCACAAGTTTGCCATGTAGTCTATGCTCCCTCACATTCACAGTACTCACATTCAGAGTGCTGGCAACAAAATTGTAACTTTCCTTTCTTTTTTCACCAAGTTTCTCCTTTTAGGACAAATATGAGAGAAATATTTTTTTCAAAGATACTATCTGTACCTCTACAAATGTTCAAATGAGGCTTTGGGTTAGATTCAATCTACTTTGTCAGAATCCCGTTTCAGTTCAGCCACCTCATGAATCTGTTCAAGTCACTCTGATCAGTTCAGGATTTGGTCAAATCTGATGTATGTTCCTAAAAATGACAGATGACGGAGGGCAGAGGAAAGTCTTTTATTATAGACAGCTAACCAGTGTGAAGTTATCACAGGTATTAAACACAACAATCATCATCCTCACTCCACATCTGTTCTCTTCGGATTGGTTCACCAGCTAACAGGTTTTGGAAATAGATTTGAAAGAAGTGGCACAGAATATTTGCCAGGTGCTAATCCATCAACAAAATATCCCTAAACAATGACAGCAAAAGAATAACAACATCTGCTCAAACAAATGATTTATGAAGCTGGAAGTCTGCATGCCAAGGTTTGCTTGCTCTGTATTTATATAACACAATCTGCACCCTGAAGCCAAGCAGAAACAAATGCCACAGAAGCACATGGACCAGCTGTTTTACAACACTCTCTATCATGAGAGTCCCATTTCATTGCATTATAATCCTAAAGGGACGGCCAGAAGATGAAAGTGAGGTAAATGCAGCTTTAGGCTATGATCCTGTATCGACTTAATTGGGACTATTCAGGACCAACAAATTCAGGAAGGTTTCCTAGTGAATTAATATGTATATAATTGTACTTGTATTGATTTTGATGGAACAAAGTTAATTGATGACATCAATGACTTTTCTCATGGATTTATTTTTTGCAGAATTAGATTGGTCCTTTGTTGTCTTTTCATTTTAGTCCAAATTGGTTTCCATCACACTAAATAGATGGTAAATGGAATAAAATAATCTCTCTCTCTCCGTAATTGTCTCCACATCAATATTTAATATATGGGAAAGTTGCCTGTAACACTCAGTTAGAGCCGAGGTGGCGCAGTGGTTAGAGTGCAGTACTGCAGGCTACTTCAGCTGACTGCTAGCTGCAGTTTGGCGGTTCAAATCTCACCGGCTCAAGGTTGACTCAGCCTTCCATCCTTCCGAGGTGGGTAAAATGAGGACCTGGATTGTTGGGGGCAATATGCTGACTCTGTGAACCGCTTAGAGAGGGCTGTAAAGCACTGTAAAGCGGTATATAAGTCTAAGTGCTATTGCTATTGCTATTTTAGACTACAACTTTTATAATACTTAATGTTGTCCACGCTAGCTGACAAGAGTTCAATTATATAGGTAAAAGTTCACCATTCCTTGTTCTAGTAAAATAAATCGGTGATATCATGTCATCATAATCTGTATTTCTAGGTCATATAAACAGTGTTTTAACATTTTGGAAAAGGGACAATATAGGTGTCCTAATCATGACGATACCAGCACGATGAAATTTGATGTCACAAAGCAAGCTTTGCTCTTTCAATCTCAAATGATAAAGAAGTGGAATTTGCATCACAGTTTGTAATATTTTAACACTGATCCCATGCACAACTATAAGGGACACCAAAGGCACAGAATGCAATGTTATTAAACAAATATTGAGAATTATGGGGTAAGTCCTTGACTTACAACCATTTGTTATAACCTTCATAACCTTTGAAGTTATGATGGCATTGAAAAAAAATAACAACCAGTCCTCATACTTATAAGTATTGTAGTAACCCCACAATCACAGCATTGCCATAAACAATTATCCTAGCTGGCTTCTGACAAGTAAAGTCAAAAAGGAAGCTGTCAGGGTAATGATGATTTAATAGCTGACCAGCTGCCATGATGCTGTAATGCTGTAATAACTGTAATGCTGTAATGATGATGCAATGGTAGGAATGAGTCAGCAGGGTTATTTGACTGTTACCACTTTAAAAGTCTGTATTATAAGAGAGGCCCTGTATCTCTCTCTCCGTGTGTGCTTCCATGCTGTAGCTGCTGATTGATTGTTTGACCTTTGCCTAGTACATGTATGTATATTCTTTTGTAGAGATAAACCACTATTTATTATTATAAACCTCTGTTTGATGTATTTGCTCCTGGGTTGTCTCACATAGTCACACTGTGCGCACTCTGACAGAAGCCAACATGGATGTTCATAAATAGTGATCATGTGATGCCTCATTTAACAACCATAGCAAAAAAAAAGTTCATAAAATCAGGTTTCATCATTCAATGCCTAACTTAATGACTTCACCACTTAAGGATGAATTTTCTAGTTCCATTTGTAATCATAAATTGAGGATTACTGGTTAATTATATTATACTGCGCAGTGGTGGTGCCATGGTTAGAATATAGTACTGCAGGCTACTTCTGCTGCCTGCCGGCTGCCTGCAATTTGGCAGTTCGAATCTCACCAGGCTCAAGGTTGACTCAGCCTTTCATCCTTCCGAGCAGCGGTGGGTTGCTCCCGGTTCGGCCCGGTTCTTAGAGCTGGTAGCGGCGGTGGCGGGAGGCTCCGCCCACCCACCCGGGACACTTCTGTGCATGCGCAGAATCATCGCACTCGCAAGCGCGTGCACGAACTGGTAGTAAAGGGTTTTAGAACCCACTACTGCTTCTGAGGTTGGTAAAATGAGGACCCAGATTGTTGTGGGCAATATGCTGACTCTCTAAACTGCTTAGAGAGGGCTGTAAAGCACTGTGAAGTGGTATATAAGTCTAAGTGCTATTGCTATTGCAGGCCCCTATTGGTCTTCATGGATTTGTTTGCTTCTTTCTTGCAGTTATTTCTTCCTGCAATTTTTTTCTAGACACAAAATAAAAAAAATGTTATATTTTTTGTAGAAAAAATACATTATTTTAGTGTTAGCACTTTTGTTAATGATAATCCTATCTTTTATAAAAAAATGCAGCCAATTATAGAATGCTCAATCATTTACCACACAGACAGAATTAAATTTTTACTGCAACTATGGAGAGATGAAAAATCTTTTCCAATTGATTTTTGTATATACTTTATGACTTTGCATCCTCCAAATTTTTAGAACTGGAACATCCTCACAGTTCCAAACTTTGTGATGCAGTTCAGTGGCCCAAATAGAATTGACCTTTTGGCCGAAGAAATACTTATCTTCCATACTAGGAAACATTTGCAAACAAACAAATAGAAAAATTTGGCAAGAACTGCAGATAATACCACAGTCCAAATAGCAGGGAGCTATTAAGTTGGGCCACACAATGAAAACATGAAGCAGCAAATAAAGGATAACCATTTATGTAAAATGCCTATTTTTTTTCTGCAGCAAAAGTTGCAACTAGGAGAACACAGTGGATATGTCCAAGAATAGGTCCAAAGGTATCTGTAGGATTGACCGTTTTCATCAAAATGATATCATGGTGCAAACTCTGCCCAGTTTGTTTGTGCATGTGACATAATGTATTAAAATGAGGGCAGAGGCTGTGGCACTGAGCCCTGGTGGCCCAGTGGTTAGAATGCAGTATTGCAAGAGAACTCTGCCCACAGCCTGGAGTTCGATCATGATGGGGCTCAAGGTCAATTCAGCCTTCCATCCTTCCGATGTCGGTAAAATGAGGACCCACATTGTTGGGAGAAATATACTGACATTGTAAACCACCCAGAGAATGCTGTAAAGCAGTATGGGATGGTATATAAGTCTAAAAACTATTGCTATTACTATGAAAGCACATTGCTGCTTTCATCATTTACCAACATCATCACCCAAGCCCCAAGCAAATGTCTCTGAGCAGGGCAGAATTTCAGCAACTTTTGCCAGAAGGCCAGCGAATGAAGTTTTGAATTATCACTTACTGTAAACCAGCTGCCACTATAGGTACAGCTCATATAAATCTGTATGGAAAATATTCTAAAACATATATTTCTGGCTGTGAATAGGGAATACTTTCCTGGAAAATGAATAGCTTATGACATCGGGATGTGAGAAACTGTAGAGAGGTTGGGAAAATAATAGAATGTTAGACCCAAGCCACTAAAAAATAGGGACATGTATTGGTAAATTAGCTCATAAATGTTGGCCAAGTCCAGTAGGGTGATGGGGAAGGAACCTGGGAAGAAATATTTACAACCTTTCCAAGAATCTCAACCTTAATTCCTCATGCAGTTTTCAAAGTTCTTTTTTATTGTTAATTCAAACATTAAATATCTCTTCTTTAAAACAGTGCAATTCTGAATTTAGAGAGATTCAGTTTAATGTAGTGGTTAAGGCATCAGGCTAGAAACTGGAAGACCATGAGCTCTCATCAGGGGTGAAATTCAAAATTTTTCCCTACCAGTTCTGTGGGCGTGGCTTGGTGGGCGTGGCAGGGGAAGGATACTGCAAAATCTCCATTCCCACCCCACTCCATGGGAAGGATACTGCAAAATCTCCATTCCCTCCCCACTCCTGGGGGAAGGATATTGCAAAATCTCCATTCCCACCCCACTCTGGGGCCAGCCAGAGGTGGTATTTGCTGGTTCTCCGAACTACTCAAAATTTCTGCTACCAGTTCTCCAGAACCTGTCAGAACCTGCTGGATTTCACCCCTGGCTCTCGTTCTGCCATAGGAAGCCAGCTTGGGTAGACATTTTTCTCAGCTCTAGGTAGGAGGCAATGGCAAACTACTGCCAAGAAAACTACAGGGACTTGTCCAGGCAGCCTCTGAGAATAAAACATGATTGAATGGAAGAAAAAAAAAATCTCACTTCAATAGATAGTTTTAAAACTGGATTTCCTGGTTGCTTAAACCATTTTGGAACCCAAACTAAGACCGCAAACATTATTATTAAACCACAGAGAATAATCTCCAAGCATATCAAATTCCCCCATGAGCCAAAAATTAAAAAGCTCCCCCAAATTGTAATTCTGTTGGATATGTTTTTAGATGAGGCATTATTTTAATGGCAAAAAAATGACTTCTACTGTAAGCAACAGGAAAAAGAACAAAGCCAAAAGACAGAAATATTTAATTCTTTAAGCACTTGATCTGCTATTTGTTTGAACGGGACTATATGTAACAAATGAAGAAAACTGAAAACAAGGAGATAAATAATATATGTAAACATTAGGGTTTACAGGCAGATTTCACAGTACAAAATGTCATAATTGCTAGCATTAAAATTGGAGAAGCAAAGTTAGCATATCTCTGGGGTTGTGATATGAACAGCAAAACTGGGAGATGAATACATATTTGGGTTTTCTGAAAATCTTTGGAAGGAAGCTAACACTTTTAATTCTTGAATTAATATTCAGCTGCAGAAAAGAAATCCAATTATCAGATGATTATGATTAGTCCCCCCTTCAAATCAAATTCCGTACTAATCTTCTATTTGTTATTCCTGAAAACAGCAATTAAGAGGGATGCCATTCAAGATCAGTTTAAAGACACAAATAAAAGCCTGCTTCTAGTGTTTCTTTCCCCATCTGTTTGTGGTCCCCTCTTTCAAAAAGAAAGAAAGAAAGAAAGAAAGAAAGAAAGAAAGAAAGAAAGGAAGGAAGGAAGGAAGGAAGGAAGGAAGGAAGGAAGGAAGGAAGGAAGGAAGGAAAGAAGGAAGGAGGGAGGGAGGGAGGGAGGGAGGGAGGGAGGGTCAAGAAATTATTATTTCTATTATTAGTAAACTAGAAATAATTCTGCCATATGAAACTCCTCCTTTTTCTTAAGCTTTTGCCTTTAATTTTCTTCTTGAGGCATAATGGTTGCAGGTTTGATCTTTCATATCCAACTGTAACAAAAACTGATTCCAAATCAGACTGAGACCCAGTTAGGCTTATTGTACTAGCTAGTGCCCCATCTCATCCATATACTCCTAGCAGAAGTGTGATGATAATGTAGCTGGGCTACAGTTTCCCACCTTTATTGCACTATGTGTATGAAAACAGCTGGAATGGGATGCCATAGAAAACAATATAATATTGTTTATTATTTTGCAGTAGAAAACAATATAGCTTGTGAAATATTCTGAAATAGAAAATTCAGTGATTCTCCAGCAGGAATGTAGTCTTCAGCTGGAGATGAGGCACCGGAAGAGATTGGAAGTTTAGATTTGCAATAATGGCAAAATGTTCTTTGTCAGTCATTCTCAGGATAATCAAATCAAATCTGCAGTTGTATTAATCACTGGATGTTGTGGGCAAGAGACAGAGGGTAGATCCAGGCAAAGCAGACTTCCCTAAAGATGAATCCCTAGTCCAGGGGTCTGCAACCTTAAACACTCAAAAAGCCATTTGGACCAGTTTCCCACAGAAAACAAAACACAGGGAGCCACAAAACCTGGGTGGGCATGGCCAACTCGATGTCACTCACTCCCACTGAGTCACACGACCACCCCAGCCATGCCTACTCAGGTTTTGTGACTCTCTGTGTTTTCTTTTCTATGGGAAACAGGTATGTCTCTCTCTCCCCCTCTCCCCCATCTCTCTCTTTCACCCTCTTTCTTCCTCTCTCTTTACCTCCCTCTCTCCCATTTCTTTCTCTTTGCCCCCTCTCTCCCTCTCCCATCTCTTTCTCCCTCCATCCCCTCCCTCTCCCTCCCTCTCTCATCTCTCTCTCTCCCTCTCTCTCCCCTCTCTTTCTTTCATCTCAAAGTCACTCATTCCTCATGTAGTAACTATCATCTCCAGTCATAATTAAAAATCATAGGAGCTGTATTTTATCCTTTACAGAGAGCATCATGGAGTTTGGGAGAAAGTATTCTAATGTAAAATGCCAAATGAAGAATAAATAGCAAAACATGGATTGTTGTGTTACAGATTTTATAAATCCCTGTCAGGATTTTATGGGGAATACTCACTCTCACACACACTCACACAAACTCTCTCTCTCTCTCATTTCCCCCCTCTCTCATTCTCTTTCCCTCCCCCTCCCTCCT
>QLTV01001703.1:1301603-1318162 GCA_003457575.1 Thermophis baileyi
CTTGCTGAATTCCATTCCATTCCATTCCTCTCTCTCTCTCTCTCACTCTCTCACTCTCTCTCTCTCTCTCTCCCTCCCTCTCCCCCACTCCCCCCCTCACTTCCCAACCCCCACACCCAGGGAATAACTCTAAGGAAATTCGGCCACGTTCTTTCTGTCTCTGGAAAGATACAAAAATAAACCTTGTGTTACAAAAGGAGTGACTCTTAGCGCCACAAGGTTGCCTCGAGGGAAGCAGGTGGAGCTGAATCTCTCTCTCTCTCTCGCTGTCCGACTGCAGCAGGAAAAGGCAGGCAGCCCTCTCTGTCTCTTATCTCTCTCTTTCTCTCTACCTCTCTCTCATATTTCTCTTTCTCCCTCTCTCTTTCTCCCTCTCTCGTGTGTGTGTGGCTCCCTGTCAGCTGGCTTCCCCCCTTGCCCTCCCCTGCCCCACCCTCCTCGCCTGCACTGAGAGGAGAAGGGTGATGGCAGTGGATGGAGACTTGCTCCGTATTCCAGAGCGGGAGCAAAGCGCCCCTCTACTTGCATGTTTTTCCAGCCCTTGTTGGGAGACTTTTCTCCATGCTAAGTTTAAGTGGAAAAGCAGCAAGCAGCCATGGAGGCAGCGAGAGGAATATGGGTAGATGCACAACTTTCTCTGCCCCAGCTGGGGCGCATCTCCCCATATTCTTCTTGCAGCCTCCATGCCTCTTGCTGCTCTTGCACTTAAACTTAGCGCACTGCACAATGGGGGAGATGGCGTCCCCTCCTCCTCCTCCTGGAGCCCATTACGATGCGGAGCATCACCTGCAGCTGGGTGGCACAGCCAGGGTGCGGAGAAAAGTCGCACATCTCCCCCAGTGACTGAGGTGCACACAGCACCAACAAGGGCTGGAAAAAGAGGCAAGTAGAGGGGTGCTTCGCTCCTGCTCTGGAATACGGAGCAAGTCTCCATCCACCGCAGTTGCCCTCTTCTCAGGGCAGGCGAGGAGTGAGGGGGAGGGGAGGGGCCACCCAGTGGTGGGATCATCTGACAGGGAGCCACAGGAGAGGGCCCAAAGAGCCGCATGTGGCTCTAGAGCTGCACATTGCCAACCCCCGCCCTAGTCCTTTATCCCAAGGTCCATAGTTATCATCAGCTCCGAAAATAAAGCTGGCTTTTCATTAAGAAATTTGCCCTAAAGTTTTCAGACAAATTATTTAAAGTTCTCATTGTTTCTCTTGATGCTGTCTTCATGGAACTCAAGACCAGAGCAAATCCAGTTCAGAGGCCTGGAACAGAATTAATCTGTGACAGTTACTTGCAATGAATGTGATTATTTTATACATGAAAGGATAATTACAAATGCTGTCACAGTGTGGATAAAGTAGATTAGGGATTTAGAAATGTAAGGTTATTATCAAGCCATGAATTAGGATTAAGGCTCAATCACCACATACATTGTCTTGTCATATCCTGTAGTTGCCATGGGGATGAAAATGAAAGCAATGAGATGCCTGGCTATATATAATGTTCTGTTTGGTTTTTGAGAAACCCAGAATAAACCATCACCAACAAGCTGAGAGGAGTCAGTTTACACTGGATATATGGAATGGTTTTTTTTTAAAAAAATAATTAACAGTCCAGCTACAATATCGCTTCAGAATCATTTTTTCCCTTTTTCTAAGGATACATTCAACCTCTTCTTTTTTTCCCTCTCATACAGAATTTTTCGGCAAGAGGTCACTGTCGTGATTTAATGAAAACTGATCCAGCTTTGAACTTACTTATTTTAGCAAAATGTATTTTGTAGTGTGAGTGACATTGTGCTGTGTGCATTGTCACTGAATTGCAAGCTCCTAAAAAACAAAACAACAACCCAGCATTGTATCTTTTCAGAAGATGTTCTATGCCAATTTGCTGTCTGTCTCCCGACCCACCCACTGGATATTCATGAAAAAAAAACCCTGTTATTGAATTTAGGTAATACAAAAGCAAGAAACACCTCTGGTCCCTCTATATATATACAATAAATCCCATGGTTAGATGGATGGATCTGAGAAAAATGGAAACTTTCAACATTTTTAGACATCATGCATAGCCAAGCTTGAGACTTTAATTCATTGAAAAAAAAATCTCAATGTGTTTTCAGATGGTTTAGCTACACCATGAAAGTTGTAATAGCTATTCAAGAATATATCTGCCATAGGTAAAAAAAAATATCATGTATATATCTACTCCTTCAAGGAATTTAGATGGAGAAGAAAAGGGTGTGAAATAAATGGGGCGATTGTGTAATTGGGACCTGGATGGCAGCTAATTTTTCCTAGTGCATTCTAATGCCTTGTATACATTACAAAATATATATAAAGAAGATCATTCTGAAATGAGTCCATATGACTCTGCTGAACTGAGTCAACAGAAATAATCACACCTATAAATGTCAACTCGCAAAGCATCCTTGGTCGGAACCCTGACAATAACTATGAATGTTTCCCCCCCCAAAAAAATTACTAAATAAGGGTCAAAATATGTAGGCTTGGACTGATTTTTCAGAAATATCAATACTTTGCCACAATTAACTTTTGTTACAGTATCTTTTACATAATTATTGGAAATATGCTAGTGTTATTTGATTATTATTTGCAAACCAAATTCTCAAAACATTCTGGCTAAGAATTTAGTATCAATATATTTGGAAGCTACCAAATTGGGAAGGTTGATTTATGACATAAGTAAAGCTAACAAGTATAAAAAAGGGATTTAATTATACACAGGTGCTTTTTAATAAATTCATTTGTTGTTAGTTGTGAAGTTGTGTCCGTCCCATTGCGACCCCATGGACAAAGTTCCTCCAGGCCTTCCTGTCCTCTACCATCCCCCGGAGTCCATTTAAGCTCACGCTGATGGCTTCAGTGACTCCATCCAGCCACCTCATTCTCTGTCATCCCCTTCTTCTTTTGCCCTCAATTGTTCCCAGCATTAGGCTCTTCTCCAGTAAGTCCTTCCTTCTCATTAGGTGGCCAAAGTATTTGAGTTTCATCTTCAGGATCTGGCCTTCTAAAGAGCAGTCAGGGTTGATCTCCTCTAGGGCTGACCGGTTTGATTGCCTTGCAGTCCAAGGGACTCACAGGAGTCTTCTCCAGCACCATAGTTCAAAGGCCTCAATTCTTTGACACTCAGCCTTCCTTATGGTCCAACTTTCACAGCCATACATTGCAACTGGGAAAACCATAGCCTTGACTATATGCACTTTTGTTGGTAGGGTGTTGTCTCTGCTTTTTAGTATGCTGTCTAGATTTGCCATAGCTTTCCTCCCCAGGAGCAAGCATCTTTTAATTTATTGACTGTAGTCCCCATCTGTGGTGATTTACTGGCCCATATACTCAATATTGCCTAGCCTTAATAGAGGGAGCAAGGTGGATAGACTCAATGGGACATGAGCCATGATGGAAAAAATACTACCAGCTTCTAAAGTAAGATCCTGGCTTGTGACAGGCCTTACCACTTTTGGGTTAAGTCAGTGCTCTCAAATGCTACCCAAAGGCAACAAAGGAAGCCAAACCAGCTCCAGCAACAATACTGGGAGACACAAATGTAACAAAGGAGATAAACTGATGAGGATAAACCCCTATCTCTCCACTACATAGGTAAAAAAAATGTGAGGAATGGATCCAGAGCAAGACGAGGCAGTCCTGGGTCCCTTGGGGTTGGGATGGTTTGCCAGCAGGGAAGAATGGGGGCCTGATGACCAAGATAGGGCAGGTAGTGGAGATGAGGAGTGACGGAGCTCAGGCGATGAGCAAGGATCACCTCCTCCTGATCCCTGAGCATGGAGAGTGTAGAGGAGGCGGGAACAGTGGAGGCCGACCCGACAACTCGGGTGGAAAGCGCCCCGCCCCTCTTCACAGGGCACACCTGGGGACTGAGACTTAAGGAGACGCTGTGGGCAGGGGCGCTTGTCGGGAACTGAATTTGTGGAGTTTTGTGTGCCGTTGCCGATGTCTGGAGTTCGCTGAACTTCTTGCCTAGTTCCTTTGCTTTGTGGACACATTGCCTAGTTCCTTTGCTTCATGGACTCATTGCCTTGTTCCCTTGGCTCGCTGGATTTCTTGCCTAGAAGCCATTGTGCTAACACTGTTTTGCTGGACTACTCATAGCCAGAGGCTGCTGGAGGTGTGTTTGTGAGCGTTTTGCTCTGGGACTTTCCATAAACATGAGAGCGTTTGGGGAAAAGTTGGAGCAATAAAGGGGAGTTTGAACTATCAGCTGACTGTGTTGCCTTGCCTTGGGTCATCACAGTTAGAAGTCTTGAAAGACCAGGTTAGGGGCCAATCATCATGAAGAAAATTGATCTATGTTTTCACTGAAATCTAACAACAAGCTGATGACACAAGCAAACTAGGCAGACTTCAGGGAACTTCTGAAGATAGAAAGCTTACATGAGAATATATTTGCTGATGTCAGAATTAAATCTAGACCATGCCTCAGTCTAGAGGTGCATGCATTTTTAAAAAGCAACAATAATAAAATTGTGGGTTCTTTTTATATATGTTTATAATTGCATTGATGTATTTCCATATGGTATGATACTTCCTTGCTACTTTAGCATCACTTGAAATATGCAACCATATGAGAGAATCCAGTAAAACTTCTTCCCAATCAATCAACAACCCCTCATTTTTTGAGGTTGATGACCATGAATTAGAAAGGTCTTATATGATAGTTCCTATTCCTCTGGTCCATAATCCAAATTCTGCAACATCAGAGTAGCATCTTATGACATAGAAATCACAAATTACTGAGATAAAATAAAGAAGGAATTATTTAATACATACTTTCTGTTCCTATTTTTAACATTAAATTTCCTTCTCTATATTGACATAGAACTTTTCCATCTCTGGAAATAATTCGGTCAAATAACATCATGCCACTGAGCCTGGTACCTGGACGTGATGGAATTGATAGTGTCATGCATCAATGCAAGAGGCAGCACAAAGCAGTGGTTTTACAGCATTAGACAGACAGGAGCTTAAATTATTATTATTTTATATCTAGAAATTTAAATAATAAATAAATAATAAATAATAAATATTAATGTTTTAATTAAACATAGCAGCAAAAATGTACGATTGAACAAAGGAGCCTTGACGAATATTCTTATATTACTCAGAATTATGCCAATACATAATTAAGTATGCTTAATTTCTGAACAATAATAAATTTCTGGAATAAGAAGTGCTAGTAGACATTTTTGTGTTTCTCACATGGATCATGCTTTCTGGGACTGCTGGGATTGTAGTTTGGTAGCAACTGGATAACCCCATCCTTGATTTTCCTACTGCATTATTGCAATTGTGTCTTAGGGCTCTTCCCCTCTCCCCCCCAAAAAGATTCTCTTTATCCATTCTTGTGTTTTTTTTTCTTATTATTATTATTATTTTCATGCTGAAAAACACATCACTTTTTTACTGCAGCTTATTTGAAAAATAAAAGCTCCATTCTAGCTAATGTCATTAAGAGCTTTTCCTAATGTTGCGTTTTTAAAAATTTTCTCACATCTGGAGTATAGCGGAAGGAAGGAAGGAAGGAAGGAAGGAAGGAAGGAAGGAAGGAAGGGTTATTTCAGACAGAAAGCAACAGCAAGAAGCGGAAAGCAAGCAGGCCCATTAAAGCAGTTAATTTACTGCACCAGCAAATTCGTCATGGCATGGGGTTCTGCTAAAAGCGAATTCTATACCATGAAGCATATTATATTAAAAAGAAAGACTAGTT
The DNA here is from genome assembly GCA_003457575.1 of Thermophis baileyi. Taxonomy (NCBI): domain Eukaryota; kingdom Metazoa; phylum Chordata; class Lepidosauria; order Squamata; family Dipsadidae; genus Thermophis; species Thermophis baileyi. The sequence continues at coordinate 1,307,338 of QLTV01001703.1, forward strand.
TAATTTTGTTTAGCTGGGGATACGTTTAGCACTGGAGGACTAGGAGTAGCAACACAGCAATGTGTGGGAAGAAGTATAAGCAACAGTTATTGTGGGAAGAATTATATAGAGTCAGTCTTACCCTCTGTGCTTGAAAATAACATTGGGAACTTAGAATTTTACTGGAGCAGACCTTTCTTCAAAGATGTTAAGAAAAATAACAAGTAACAATATGGATAAATCAAGCCAATTTTCATCCCTGCCTGTCTGCCTCAATACCAGTGCTGCAGGAGCTATTCTGGCCCTGGTGCCACAATGGTTTTTGTTTGATATTTGAAAGAGAAGGAGAGAGAGAGAGGGAGAGAGGGAGGGAGGGAGGGAGGGAGGGGAGAGAGAGGGGGGAGGGGGAGAAGTAATATTACAAATCTTGCTTCATTTGGTCCAAAGAAATGAACACAAAGGAGCCCTATTTGTATTTAATTTGTATTCAGATTTTCTTCTCAGTTTATTTCTATTGGCTTGTTCAGACTACCTTGAAGCTTGGGAGAAAATATTGTTTGCTACAAATGGCAGGAAGGGGAAAATGGAAGGTAATCTTACACTGCCCACAATGCTGACAAGGAGCTATGGATGCTTCTGCTAGCAATCTGAGGTGGGAAACATGATGGTGCTCAACAAAATGACTGATTGCTAACCCAATTAAAAGTGAGTAAGGACTGACACTAAAATGCATAGTGGGACTATGGTCAATACATAATTTTGATTTCTTACAGTTGTAGAGTCCTTATTGCTGGGTGACCCTTTTCTTCTCAAGGCTACGTTAGATGTCTTCCTAGAAGAGGTACCATTCTTTCCTTCAGTGCAATTAAACATTGATTTATGTGAAGAAGAAATAAGAATATCGTTCATGAAAAAGGAGAGATGCCCCTTTCAAGAACCTGAAAGGTAATAAGAATCACAGCAGGAATGAGAATTTCTCCCCATCCCCACTTTGTCATTCTTCTGCAGTCTTCTTCTTTGTTTCTCTAACATTACTTAATCAAGACGATGTTTCTAAATCACACATTCAAATTTGAACCAAAGAGACATTGTATCCATGAGTTAAATGGATATGTTACATGAAGAAAAAGAGAGGAAAACTGTGTACATTATTTTTTTCCACACAGTATATCTGCAAATAATAGGGTTTAAAAAAAAAAACACTTTTAAATCATTGGTAATGTGATGATGATGAAGATGGCTCAACGTCCACATTACTTTACAAAGTAGAAGATGGAAAGGTCTTCCCTGTCAATTCCATCATTTTAAAACAACCTGAAAAACGGGGATTAGGAGAAAAATATCTGATCATTTCAAGATTGTGGTGTTATAGCATGAAAGTGCCCTTTGTGACTGAATGTGGTTGACATTCCATGAAAGGACAAATGGATAGTATCATTACTCTGATGCCTGTCATTTATTCTACCGTATGTGTTGTATTCTGGCTGGCAAATTTGGTGAAGAGCAGATATAAAGCAGTCGCTTTATTTACACATAAACTCCTTTACATTTCAATGCACCTCTCCTAACGTAGAATTTCATGCCCTTACCTTCTACAGAAGACCAGGAATTGTGGATGTCAGACCCTTCAATCAAAAAAGAAACCAGGGGAATGCATACAAATTCAAATTCTCAGTATTTCTTCAATAAGCTTGAATTATTTTAAAAGATTTCTAGATAATTTCATCCCAAGGCAACTGATTACTTCTGACCTTTCTGTGACTATTCTTTTCTTTATTCTTTTTTGGGGTCAATGCATTCAGAAAAAAATATTTATGAAGACTGTAGAATTTCAAAATAGAGTGAGCTTGTGAAGCTTATCCAGCAAGGTTCTTTGTACATAGACTTGGCTTCTGTCAATCATTTTGTATGCTTGTTTGGGGAAAAAACTCAACTTCCATAATGATAAAATGTAGCAGAAGGTATTCTTTACCTGATGTCACCCTATCATGATTTTCTGATTGGTTTCAAATCAGCTTTGCAGGGTGCTATTTAAACTTCCAAATCTGAAACAGAATGTTCTTCATACTTTTTGTATAGCTTTAGCTTTGTTCACCTTCAGTACTCAGTTTGGAAACAATGGAATATCAAAGAGGCTATCACCAGACTTAAAAACTATTAGCTGATTAATGATCTGCCTTTTTTAACTTGACTGATAATTAATTAGAGAAACTGTAAAATTAGCCATAGCAGTAAAGCACATTCTTGTGTTTATCTCTAGTTAACTCCATCTTTCCTTTCCTGTTTGCCTTCATTTGAAATTTAGGGTCCCACATACATTTTTTTCCCCTAACTCATGTTCATGGGTGTCTCTCTGTGTTTTTCAAAGCATGGGAAGGGTAAAGGGCGAGAAACCCTGCCCAACCCATGTGTAATGATTTTGATCAAGAAAGGGATCCTAAATGTTACCCTAGGCAAATAAATAGACAGGATTAGTTGTTTACTATTCAATTAATGTAATATGTACCTTGACATTTAGATTGTAGGGTGCCTGGTGCCAGAATATATGATCAATATTCTTAACCCATTCTGGAAAATAATAACAGCTTTGTTCCAAAGTTATTTTATCTTAACAACAACAATAAAGCAGAGTATAGGTGCTGATTGCAGGGCTAAGCAGAGAACAGCTATTTAGATGTTTTGTATTACAAACCGAAACCAAAATGGCCAATTATGATGATTTATGAGAGCTGTCAATGTCCCAAAGGTGCTTTTTCAAGAGGCAACTGGACTTTCTGATTTTTCTTTGAAGACGTTTCGCTTTTCATCCAAGAAGCTTCTCTTCTTGGATGAGAAGTGAAACGTATTCAAAGAAAAACCAAAAAGTCCAGTTGCTTCTTGAAAAAGCACCTTTGGGACAACCATGACCCAGATGACTGAGAATCTCCATAGACATTGAGGTGTCAATGTGTTCATGGGAGAGAGGGTTAAAAAAATAAGGTAGTGGTTGTAACTGCCCAATGAACTCTCTACCCTGTTTATGTATGTGGTGTGTCTGTCCAACATCCACAAAAGTGCTGGCACTTCAATAACACAACGATAGTCACCATCATGACTTTTTACACTGTATAGTCATGGCTTACACTGTATACTGTATATGCAAAACTTTTGAAAACACATTGCTATTTTAGTTTTGCTCATAATTTGCTTTTACTTGTATTCTAAGACATCCTCCCCTAAACAGTATTCTTACTGAGCTTCCACTTATCTTACCCCAGAATCCTTATGCAGTGTGACGGTATGTGGGAATGGCATTGGGGGATCAAGAGGAAGAACTGCAGAGAAGAAAATGATCAGATAAGAGATAGCTGAGCCCATAGAATGAAATGGGTCATGGGCATGGCAAACATCTTAGAAAGCACCCTCCCTAGTTTCTTGGACTTTAAAGATGGGGGGGGAGAGATTTTCAGACTTGCAAGGTTCTGTTAATATAACCTTATAATAAAATTATAGCTAAAACTTCTGAGAGTGTGTCTTCTGTGAACTATCTCACCAGACTGACATCAGTCTTGCAAGACATATATATATATATATGTCTTGAGGGAGGATATATATATCCTCCCTCAACTTTAAAGTCCAAGAAACTAGGGAAGGTACCTTCTGAGGTACTTGCCATGCACCATTCCTTTTATGGGCTCAGCTGCCTCTTATCTAACCATTGCCTAGGCTGCAGCTCTTGCTCCTGCTTCCCAAAATCCTTCCCACATATTATTATACATACAGGCTATATGATGCCACCTTATTTATCTATCAGAAAGTGCCTAATGATATTTTGTCCCTTTCCACTTCTTTTGAACACACATCCTCAAAACAATTGCAAGATGACTTTGCAAAGTGTCCCAGTCACCTGATTAGAATCCATTCATGTGAAATCTAAACCTGAAATGTTAGCAATTTTATCCACAAAACATGCATCAAGCATGGTAGAGAGACCTGCAGGGAGTTTCTCAGATCAAATGTCAATTCTTTTGTGACCTGACATTGGATACTAGATATTGTAAACTTACCACTGAACTATAAATGTTCCTGGATTTCATATAAGGAAATAAGACTTGGGATCACCATTTTATATTACAATATTTCCTTGATAAAAACAACTGCACAAAATGTGTACAATAGGAAAATAAACAGATACTTGATATAACAGTGATTTTTCTCAAACACCCCCCCCATGTGTCTGCACACACATGAAGTCTGCCTTATGGATTAGGGCAACAGATTATAGTATAGGTGCAGGTATATGGGGATAAATGTATTTCCTACTTAATACAGGGATTTTGATATTTTATGTGTCTTCACCAGCTGATTTGTGATATCTGTTGCAGTTTGTGCTGGATGTTATAGTATAACACTTCCTTTTTTCTTTAAAGGGGAAAAAATGGTGGAACTTTATTCAATATGGTGCCAAATCATAGGAATGGTGACCTTCCATGACAACTCTGAGTTAGTGCCATATTCACTTCTCTGTACAATATTAAGATTTATTAGGAGCCACTTTTCAAAGGTCCTGTCTTTTTTCAGAACACGATAATATAATAATAAAACACTGGAACTTCATCTGGTGGCTGTAACAATACATTAAGTTTGATATATTAAGTGACTTTTTTTTTAAATCTCTTTAACCATAGACAGTGGTTTTTGTTTTCAGTCTTAGTTTAATACTAATATATAACACATGACTGGTCTAAAGAAGAAAATATGGTGAGCACAGGAAGAGACAGTATGCAATGAAAAGTTTGTATTTTTATAAAATGGGCTAGCCAAACCTATAAAATGAGAGGGTTTTAGAATTCCCCCCTCCCAAATGAAAACACAGTTCTCCACCTCTGCCCTATTCTCTTGTGATATAGAGGCTAAAGGCTGAAGGGGGAAAAAGATTGTAATATGTAGCAGGAATATTATATCAAGGGCATGGTAGGTCAGTTAAATGGCACCTCTAAAAAGCTACTTTGAGAGTTTGTAATAGTAGTCAGGATCATGGGACACTTGGATCTACGGGAATAATGCACGTGGAATTGTGATATGTGTAACCTGTTTTTGAACCTTGCTTTTCCTAACAGTCAACTTTTGTGTTTGCTTTTGTTCTGTTCTACTGCATTGCTGTAGGAAATGCAATCCTTTCCAAGCTGTCATTGAATCAGAATTTGGTGGTGAAAGGATTTGCACAATCCCTTTCTTTGGTCTGCTTGGTTGAAAGAAGAAGGAACTGTTCCTGAGAAGGATATTTAAAGTAAAAGATTATTTAACTTCTTACAATTAAGGAGAGATATAACACATTCATCCAAGACAGGGATGGATCAGTATCTGCTTCATAAGAACCTACTTGATTAGCCCATTCAGACCATTTTGATCACCCTATCTTCTTTACTGCTTAATACCTGACAACAATATAACATCAATTGTCTGTCTGTCTGTCCATCCATCAGATAGATAGATAGATAGATAGATAGATAGATAGATAGATAGATAGATAGATAGATAGATAGATAGATAGATAGATAGATAGATAGATAGATAGATAGATAGATAGATAGATAGATGATTGACTGATGCCACACAGCCCATCTTATCTCAAGGTAGCTCTGATCTAACAATGATCTAAGAAATGAGAATTCTTTGTCGCTCCTGAGAGAAGATAAACTTCAACTTAAGGATCAGATTACACATTTAGTAGAATAAAGAAGATAATAAACGTACAAACAAACAACAAATGTAATGGTAAAAGGTAATAAACAAACAAACAAACAAACAAATGTAATGGTAAAAGGAAAAGGACTAGAAACCAGAAGACCATGAGTTCTAGCATAAAGCATGAAGCCAGCTGGGTGACTTTTGGCCTGTCACTCTCTCACATAACCGTAGAAGGAAGGTACTGACAAACAATCTCACTAAGAAAACTTCATGAGCTTGTTTAGATGACTACCAGGAGACAATAAGTTGGTTTGAAAGCAAACACAGAGGAATAAGATAACCTTTGGGGGGGGAGGGGGGCTGTCCTATTTCAGAAGCAGATGGATGTGCCTATCTAGGATCTACTGGTTGTGCTTTTATGGAAGGTAATGTGGATCTGAAAATGAACAAAGGAGATCTTCTTTCATGGGAAATACCAGCATGACTTCAATGATGCCTGATATGTGATGTCCAAAGCAACTTGCATTAAACAAGCATGTTGCCAAATCAGGGCTTCCTTAAAATAAAGAAAAGCAAATAAAGTAGTTCTAGTAGCTGTGATTAAAAACTGTTCTGTTCCAATTTCATACCTTGTTTTCAAGTACACAAAGAGAAGTCCAGGAGGACCACAAAAAGATGATTTTAAATTACGCAATACTATGAATGTATCAGAGAAGAAAAAGTAACCTTCAGTGTTATTGACAATTTCTGTGATCAGCAGAATGGTAACAGTGACTATAAGCACATTTAAAAGGCTTGATTCTGTTGCAGAAATTGTGTTTCCTCATTCAAGGAAAACACAAACCTGGAGAATCAGTCTACAGATTTATTTCCTTGATCAAGGATTGAATGAATGCTTCTGAAATACCGTCTGCCTGGAATCCACACTGTATATTGGACATTAATACAATCGAACGAGTCCAGAGGTATTTCACGAGAAGAGTCCTCCACTCCTCTTCTCACAATAGAATACCTTATGCCACCAGGCTTGAAATTTTGGGCCTGGATAACCTAGAACTATGTCGCCTACGGTCTGACCTAAGCTTAGTACACAAAATTGTCTGCTACAATGTCCTACCTGTCAATAACTACTTTAGCTTAACTTAAAGTAGTTAGTAGCAACTAACTACTTTAGTTACCTGTCAATAACTACTTTAGCTTCAACCACAATAATACATGGGCAAACAATAGATATAAACTCATAGTAAACCACTCCAAACTCGATTGCAGAAAATACGACTTCAGCAACAGTGCCTGGAATACACTACCTGACTCAGTTGTTACATCCTCAAACCCCCATAACTTTAACCTTAAACTGTCTACCGTGGACCTCACCCCATTCCTAAGAGGTCTGTAAGGGAGCGTGCATGAGCGCACCAGCGTGCCTACCGTCCCTGTCCTATTGTTCCCATCTGTTTGTACTCATTTCTTATGCTTATACTTATACCTGTTTATACTTATATGTTTATACTTACATGTTTATACTTATACTTGTTTTCTCATACATGCTTGACAAAATAAATAAATAAAATTTACACACACACACACACACACACACACACCCACACATATTTCCATCTCCTGCACAAGTATAGTATGTGTTGTATCCACTATATCAGGTATATTCTCTAGTTTGTTCATGTCAGCTTGCATATACTTATACCTGTTTATATGTTATGTTTATATGTTATGTTTATACTTATACTTGTTTTCTCATACATGCTTGACAAAATAAATAAATAAAATTTATACACACACACACACATTTCCATCTCTTAGATAGTGCACAAGTATAGTATGTGTTGTATCCACTAACTATCATATCAGGTTTATTCTCTAGTTTGTTCATGTCAGCTTGCATAAATTCTTACCAAATTAAGCATACACATTGTTTGGAGCTGGGTCTGTCAATTTCCAGCTGTTTTTGGCTGGCTGCCAGAGACAGGGTGAATAGTTCATAGCAAGTTGAGGAGTCTGCTTGCATTGCCCTGTTCATTTAATATAGCAAAATTTGCTTTAATAATTGAAGCAAGTTATAACATTCAAATAGGAAAAAATAAAAGCCTCTATTTCTACTGCTTCTGACTTTTACTATGCTGGAGTAAATGACTTTCACACACACACACACACAGAGAGAGAGAGAGAGAGAGAGAGAGAGAGTGTGTTGTGTCCAACTCTAGGGCATAGTGCTCATCTCCATTTCTTGGCTGAGGAACCGACAGTTGTCTGAAGACAATTTCCATGGTCATGTGGCCAGCATTGCTATATGCCAAAGGCACACAGAATGCTGTTACTCTCTCACCAAAGTGGTACCTAATAATCTACTTGCTTTTGCATGCCTTCGAATTGTAGGTAGGCAGGAGCTGGGGCAAGTAACAGAAGTTCACCCCGTTGCATGGAGCTCGGGTCTTGAACAAATAAAGCCTCTCCAGCTGACAAGCTCAGCGTCTTTTTTTTTTTAATTTTATTTTTATTTCCATATAGACATTCACACTTTTATCAGTTCATTTCTCTTTTACAACTTTTATACCTTCATTAGATATTTTATATAAATTTCTTATACTTATCTTATAGCATTATTAAATTCAGGGTTGCTTTTTTTCCATCCCCTCTTCTTTTTACAGCCCTCCTTCCCTTACTCCCCTCTCCCTTCTTCTCCTCCTGAACTACTTCCCTGACAAGCTCAGCGTCTTTAACTGCTGAGCCATTGAGCCCCTACACATACATATACAAATACACATAAATAAAATGTGTGTATGTGTATACACACACACACACACACACACATACATATATATGTGGGTGGGTAGATGTGCATCTAGTTGTGCATGTGTGTGTGTAGCCGCCCAGAGTCCCTTTGGAGGTCACTTGGGAGTTGAGCAGCATACAAATTTAATAAATAATAATAATAAGATATATGTGGGTGGGTAGGTGTGCATCTAGTTGTGCATGTGTGTGTGTGTGTGTGTGTGTGTGTGAAAGAGAATATGAATAAATTAAAAAGTACATAATTCTTTCTATTAGATCAAGAGGATTTTCACTCCAAGTTTTTGATTCTTTCTTTTCTTGTTTCTGCTCTAACCTTGATGACTTCTGAAAGTTCTGCTACAAAGTAAGATCCTTTCCATTTCTTAAACATTGCTTTTAAACACTTTTTTGTATAGCTATTCTTGTATTGAATTTCCAAAACTATAGAATTTCTCTGAGAATAGGTATAGCAATTTCTGTCTCCTAATAGTTTGATTCATTTTGAATAAGGAAGATATGAGAAGTATATCTAAAAAAATAATAAAATACGGCATTAAGTTAAGAAGTTGCAATCTGAATAAAGCCTTTGGAGATACATATTTCCAAATACTTATGATCAATATGGTATATTTACAAAGAACAGAACTGCAGCAAATCTCCTTTTAATGCATGCCTTAATATTTTCAGAATATTCCTAATACCTGTTGAAAAATTGTTCAAGTTAAATAGATGCCAGCTTCTTGCTAGGGAGCATTTTGTCTATTTAAACAATTTGTTCTTAAACAAAGGTCTTCTTTTTTAGTGCTTTAGAATCTAAATTCTCTAGAATGCTTTTATTGTAAAATTTATGTTACTAAGGGTGGCTTGGTGGCTCAGCGGTTAAGATGCTGAGTTTGTCAGCTGGAAAGCTGACAGTCTGGGTTTGAGACCTGAGTGCCACACATTGGGGTGAGCTCCTGTTACTTGCCCTAACCAGGGGTGGGTTCTAACTTACCTCACCGCCGGTTTGCTTCCTCCCGTGTTGCGTGGCTGCACACACATTGTGCGCTGCATGGCCGTGCCGGGTGGGCACGCGCACGCTTTGCACGCATGGCCACACATGTGCAGTGCCAAAAACTCGGCTTCTGCGCATGCACAGAAGCAAAACAAGCAAAAAATTCCCCCCAAAAAGCCAAAAACAAGATGGCGGCCCATGCGCAGTGCCGAAAACTTGGCTTTTGCGTATGCGCAGAAGCAAAAACCAGCAAAAAAATTCCAAAAACACTTTTCTTTTTCCCCAAAAAATTTTTCCCCCAAAAAATATGGTGGCATCCATGGACTGGCACCGACAGAACCGGCTCCGTGACATCATCACCGGTTTACTACCGGTTCTATAGAACCGGTGTGAATCAGGAGGAACCCACCTCTGGCCCCAACTCCTGCCAACCTAGCACTTCAAAGCATGCAAATGCAAGTTGATAAATAGATACCACTTCAGCAGGAAAGATTACTGGGTTCTGTATTTTCATGCAGGCCATATGATGATGGAAACGTCTCAGCTGCTAAGAATCAGAGATGAACATCGCCCCCTTGAGTCAGTTATGACTGGACAGGGGAAACCTTTAAACCTTTTATTTTACTAACTTTTACCTGCCTGTGAAGTAAAAGTTGAATTGGTGCTTTCTTTTCAGCATTGAATCCCTGCTTCAGCATCATATGAAAAGGTTATCTTTGAGAGACAGACAATAAACATGGATTAGGAAAAATAAGTAAACAAAGAACAGTTAATACTTTGATTTCAGAACAGGTTGGGAAGGTATAGCAATGTCCTAATTCAATGGACAAAGTATACTGGATTCTTTATTAGTGTAAACTGGCTACAACTAATTCACAAGGTATCATCACACAATGGCAATATACGCGGCCTCTTCCTGTATGTTTGTTTCTGCATAGGACCATCATCAGCGTCCTTGTTCTGTGTGTCCTTTGCCATTGAACAGAATTTTATTTATTTATTTGTATCACACCTTCATTATTTTACAAATAACTCAAGGTGGCAAACGCCTTCTCCTATTTTCCCCACTATCCTGTGAAGTAGGTTGGGCTAAGAGAGAGTGACTGGCCCAAAGTCATCCAGCTGGTTTTCATGGCTAAGGCAAGACTTGAATTCATGGTCTCCTGCTTTCTCGCCTGGTGCCTTAGCCACTAGACCAATACTGGCTGTCCCAACAGTATTGGACAAAGTGGCTTGACCCTTTTCAATAGTACCTGCCAGATCCTGGAATGTCCTTCAGTTAATTTCAAATGTTTTTTTAGTGCCAAACAAAATTGCTTTACTCTCTCAAAAGTTTTAATACATGAGAGACAGTAGTTGTTTTACGGAAAGAATTCTTAGGTATGTATATATATA
>QLTV01001703.1:1318329-1338190 GCA_003457575.1 Thermophis baileyi
TCTCCTTCTCCTTCTCCTTCTCCTTCTCTCTCTATCTCTCTCTCTCTCTCTCTCTCTCCGTCTCTCTCTCTCTCACACACACACACACTACAATATCTTGAGAAATACTTTCAATATTGTCTGTCTGTCTGTCTGTCTGTCTGTCTGTCTGTCTGTCTGTCTGTCTTTCTTCATTTATGGTGTCCCGGTTTCTAGCCTGATACCTTAATCACTAAACCAAAGTGGTTTTCATGTATATGATGTGTGCAATTCTTCTGAGTACAATAGATTATTGATTCATTCAGCTGGCCCTCATTCATTCACTCACTGACAGTTACCTATTAAATATAACTTGGGAATAAATATGTTTTAAGCAGTGGAACAAACTATCTCATGGAACCTCTACTACAGGCTTTCAAGCAAAGCTTGGACAGCCATTTGTCTAAGGTGGTCTAAGGGTTCTTGCTCTGGGAAGGGAGTTGAAGATATTCAAGATCCCTTCCAACTCTATGATTCTATCATCTGGAAGCACTGATATGCTCTCACCAAGGAAAGTCTATAGTACTTTCAATATCAGACCTGAATGTAAATACAGTTTATCTTAGCACAAAATTAATAGTATTTATAACTAGTAGTAATATACTACCAATATCTAAGTATAATTTCTGTAGTGCCAAATGCAAATGGCAATAGCAATAACATTTACGCTTATATACTGCCCCATAGCGCTTTATAGCATTTTCTGGGTAGAAACATAGAAACATTATTTGCATATTGCTCTCAACAATCTGGGTCCTCATTTTACCAAGCTCAGAAGGATGGAAGACTGAGTCAACCTTGAACTCTGTCAGGATCAAACTCCAGGCTGTTGGCAGAGTTTGCTTGCAACACTGTTAACCTTTAATGATTACACCACCAGGGCTCAAATGTAAGAACTGGACTGGTGTTACTAATAGTTGCATAAGTGACTTCAGTGTGCTTAGAGCACGGGTGTCAATCTTGATCACATCACGGGCCAGATCGTGACGTATCATGACTTTTTTGCCTTTGCGGAGCCGGAGTGGGCATGGCCTGTGCATGACGTATCCAGCCTGCGGGCCGCCAGTTTGACAGGCCTAGCTTAGAGGAATGGGAGGAAAAAGAAAGAAAGAAAGCAATCTAGAGATTCACATCATTTGGTATTGTATTCATCAAATGATGAACATGTATATGTGAACCAAATCTTAAGGCTTAAGCAGAAAATAAGTATGATTTGGATTTGAAATGGATATTTATAACTTTCTCAGTTGACATTGGGATTTGTTTTTAAAGTGTATTTGTTGTTTTATTAAGGTGAAGCTGATTTTTATCATTTGTCTAATTAAATATTGTGCATTTTCCTTAGCCCTTCAAAACACCATACTCTCATTATAGGTGGATCAGTGCTGAAACAGGTAGTTGTATCTAAGACATAGGATGTGAACAACTGGAAATGTCTATACAAAATTTAGTGTGACATCACTGGCAGACAAGGATTAAATATTTCCTTCTAATGACATATTTGAATTAAATCTCTTGTTGCTGTCACATATGTATAAATTCCATTATGTGCTATTAACAATATGAAGAGACAGCACAGTACATAATTAAAAAAAAACCATGGATAACTTCTGGCTTGTTTAAAAGGATGCATTGTTTGAAAAAATGTCCAACATCTGTTTTTGGTATTCACTTACAAAAAAAGATTATACTTTTTCTCTTTTCAGTAATATAATAATGTTTTCTTTAAGTTCATTAAAACCATGATGGTTTCCATGACTAAATTAGTTTCTTTTATCTAACATCTTTAATTGCATATGTAGTTGTCAATAATATCTAAATCCAGGCCTTTGGCTGGAGGAGGTAATGAGAATGCCAGTGGTAAATGCCAGTGAACATTTGGCATAAATAAGAAACTATCACATTGCTGCAAACTTTGAATCATGCACTTGTCAAAGCCACAATAGTGTCACAGTGAGAAATTTGATGCCAGATGGTATGTGGACTGAAATCACAATAAGATAAAACAGCTAGACAATGAAGGTACAACAGCCAGTGGTAATGAAATGAATTTCCGTATGGTATTAAATTGTCAAAATCTCTGCTTGGAAACTCATTCCACCAGCACATCTCACAGGAGTTACTTTGGAGTATAAGAGAATAACAACAGCTTTGAGACATAGGGGGAAAAAAAATCTTACATCAAACAGCAATGCAAAGGGTCATGATCAATGATCAACTCTTTAGGTTATTTTTTTGAGAATTTTGTTGCCTCCGATCACTACAAAATACAGGTTTTTACTGCTCGTTTTGTGTAGCATATCATTTAAATTTATCCCCAGTCCTCTTTATTTCCAACATGTACCTATGGAGGAAGCTATGCGTTTTGCTTAGAGACATCTGGATTAGCTATAGATTTTCAAAATAGGGAATTGTGTGGAACAGCGTAAATCTGCTAACATGTATTAACTTCCTATATAATATTGTCAAATGTTCTACAAAGGAAAGAAATGGCTACATATAACTTTCCCTAATTAACATAACTTTTAGGATACATTTCTAAAATTCCACTTTGCCATTTAAACAATGACAAAAAAAAAGACATATTTAAATTCACATGGCAAGGGGGGGAAACCACGTTAAGTGTGGCTACAAAATGCAAAAGGAAGAGGAGAATTGGGTTTACTGAATTTGAAATCCACTTCAGTGATACCATGATTGTAAAGAACTAAAAAAAAAAATAGTTGTCGTTATCATTTGTTCCTTATAGCCCACCCCTCATGACTAAGGTAGATCCTAAATTAACAATACATGGATATAGAGATGAACAAATTAGTGCTAAACATATTTAGGATTTATTTAAGAGACTGTCACAGAAGACTTTAATTGTACTTCTATTACTTTATTTTAAAGCGGTAACTGTCAGAACAATTATAATAATGCATATAAAGCATAAATGTTCAGATGAGTTAATTATTTTTACATTGTTCAACAGAAAACAATACCAAAATGGGGCTGGTATATATTTGGAGGGTGGTATATCCTCTCTTTTTCCTGTAAACAATAGAGTGAATGGGTCAAGGAAAACATACAAACATTGTGGTTGAGTAAAAAAAAAAGTTCACTAATCACCTGAAACCATTAAAAAAAAAACAGCAATAAGTAGTAATAATAATAAATTTATATTTCAACTTTCCTCCATATTTGCAGACTGTATGTAGAATTTCTGCTTACTCATTTGAGTCTCATAGTTTTAATAGGTTAAGGTGAAAGATTGTGAATGGTTCAGAAAATAAAATAAAAGATTGTAAATAAATTGTGATATGGATCTCTCTACTTCTCCAACAGTAAACAGTTATATGAAATGGATCCAATTTACTAGTCTCTTGACTCAGTTAACATGTTTCCCTCTTTCCTAAACTTTCCTATCTTTCCTTCTTTAGAAAGCTCTCTGCTTCTTTCCCCCATCAAAGAATAGTTTCTCTGTTTTTCTTTTGCAGCCACTCAGCTGATAAAAGTGGCTGCAGGAGTTCTGATGTAATCTAGGTAAAGACTTCAACTCTTTCAAAGCATCTATTCTTTTCTTAAACTATCTTCCATGTGAGCTGTTTCTCTCCTTCCATAAGCTTGCAGTTTATCTCTCATGGCTCTTATTTCTAAATAAAGATTGCTCAATTTCAGAAAGCTGTGCAAACGTTAAATATTTTCCTGTTGTTTCAACCCATTTCATTTGCAGAGCCCAAATGATAAAGAGTTAAATTTGCTAGCTATAGTTAGTAGAAATATTAAGTAAACAGCTCATTTGTGCATTTTTGTGCTATGGCATTTTTGTCATTATGTAATATGGCTGGTATAAGGGCAAATGATATTGGTAGCATAGCAAAACTCTAAGGATGGAAACATGGAAGTCTCAAACTTTCTCTCCCAAAAGCCCTCGGGATCATCATTCTTTGGCTCTCCTTTTTGCACCTTGGAGTAGCAGTTTGCTACTTCTACCATCTATCTTCTAGAGAGCACTTCATGTGTCATGCTACTGATTATTCCTCAGATATGAATGTTATATGCCTCTAAAACTGTTACTTTTTTAGCAATTGCTAGATAAAGTGAAGTAAAACAAAATAACACAACAGTGCTGCTTTCTCCCTATGAAGCATTGAAGCACATAGCTAATAGCATCAGCCCTTCATGCCTTCAAGATGGACCAATCTCACAAAAGAAAAAGAAAATCAAACACATTTTAAAAATCAAATGTAAAAATCTTACTTTTAAATATCAGCATGCTATTGATATACCCAAGGTTTAGAAGAAGAAAAAAACACAGTTGCCTCATCCACAGGGAACCAACATCTGTTATCTTGGTTTAAAAAAGAAAGACAAATGAAAATGTAAATTATAGTATCTACTTAGACCACCAGATGATACTGGTCTAACTGCCACAGAGATCAAGATTCACATTATTTTGCAAGAATTGATTAAAAAAAACAATTTTATTTCCTCCTGATTAATAATGCAAGTTCTGATGAGCTTTCTACCCATTTTGTCCTGAAAAAACAATAGTCTGAAACATAGTTTTCTCTCTTTTGCATTAGCTTGATTTTTCTGTAGATGCTAGCTATTAATGCTGTTGGAAAAAAGTGGTACCCTGAATTCAGTCCAAGCAACATCTTTCTCCATTTCCCTGGAATTATGTTTGTAGTTTTCTTATAATAACAAAGAGTCCTCCTCCCTGAGGGTGAGAGGTTGACAGGCAAGCCTGCGTTTTGCTTACATTTAGAGCTTATGTGTGAAAGAAAATATGTCGTGGGTACATCTAAGTCTGTCGACTGGTAGATGCTGGCAGCCTCCATTTTGCAACAGTGACCTTTCCACAGCTGGAAATAAATGTAATCTTTTTAAGGGCCCAAGGACTGCTGTGATAGTGTGATAATACAAAATGAGTAATAGTGCACAAAAATGTTTAGTGGTTTGGCTACCTTTAAAATGTTTCTGGACAGGACTAGATACAAAAAATTAATTCTAAGGAAAGATATTAAGTCCAATTAAGACAGAATCAGAGGTTTTCTACATGAAGTCAATTACTCATATCGGCATATGCTGACACAATTCTTCTTATGGTTTTCCATAACTGTTGGATTTATTTCTTCTGAAATCTGTTTTTCCTTTTTTTTTTAACTTCATAAATAGTCTTGTGCATACAATGATTGATAACTTTGACTGTGTACTACAGTTAGGGGATTCATTTTGCTACATTGAAAAGTAATTTATCACAGCCTGAGATGTCACTGCAATTTGCCTCATCTAAGTGAAGCTTCGTTTTCCCAGCTCACTTTCAGAGCCTTTGGGTCTTATGATCAAAACCCAAGGCTCTTTCTAATTTGACTTTGCTTTTTCTTTTTGGAAAGGTTTTTCAGTGAAATGAACAGTTGTTTGCTTGGTGCACTCATAGAGATGAAAACTTTGTTAGAATGGTGCATAGGTAGGCTGAATTTTAGGATTTAGGAGGAAAAAATGTGCTCCTCTCAAATCTTGCATAAAAACAGTATTGTTCAGGAGAAGATATTGTGTTTATTTGAACCACAATAATCCATCAAAAGATGCTTCTTGAAAGTAGTTATACGTGTGTGTTTTGAATTTCTGTGCCTCCTGCATTCCCTAAATCAGAATTCCCCAAAGGGGTGAATATCAACTGCTAAGATATTTTAAAAATCATTTTGATATAGTAAATGTTTTGGAGGTCAATGAACAACCTTAAATTTCATAAAAAGAGGTCCATGAGCTGAAGAGGTTGGAAACACCTGCCCTAAGTACAGTCCTGAATATTGTTCAGTGATAACTCAATTATTGGATAGGACAACCATTCATATACACATTTTGTATCAGGATTAAGGCAGTTTCAAGTTTTGTTCTCTTATTTCACAAATGATTTTATATCTGCTAAAGAAACTTGTCTGCAGAATCCAATATATAATATTTATGGGTGGCTGTGGGACACATGAACATTTTATGTGGTCATTTTAACTATTGGATTTCGATGTAAGTATGTTTAAATTGCATTGTATGCAATTTAAGATAAATATAAGATAAGTAAATAAGATATCTGGAGCACTTTAGAAAGATGGCCTAGAAATATCTTAACTGATTCACATAAATCAAATTTGGGAGGGGTATATTTTTAGGGTTAGGGTTATAATATATTTTAGTAAAAATACCAAAAGCAAGTGTGTCTAGGCAATTTTCCATGGACAGCATTAACACAGAAAGAGTGTTCTGTGTGAGGTATTCCTGCATGGTATGAAAAATTAATCAACCATATTGAAAATATCTTTCTTTTTTTTTTAAATAAAATTTATTAAATTTTTACACATTAAAAACATCTTTCATACACTTCTCTCAATCCTGGAATATCAACTCTCACATTAGTTATTTCCATACATATTATCAATCCTTTTACTATACAGGTGATATACATGAATATTTACATTTATACATCCTATACATGTAGTATAACCATATTGAAAATATCTTTCACTGGTCTAAGAACGTTCATGATATCTGTGAGGGAAATGGTACAGGCTACCAACAAAGATCATGTTTATTTATTTATTTAAACTTATTTACTGTATTTCTTAACTTCTAACTGTACTCTTTTCGCTACACGTGTACTATACCAATGCTAATGTTGATGCCTGTGTGTATAATAGCCTGAGTTCTAGCAATGTCTTTAGCCACCTTAGCTGCTTTCTACTGTTGCCAGCTGCCATTCCAAACTGTTACTGAAGCATTGGCTTTGCACAGTGTTTCAATCTGTGTTAGGGAAGCCAGAAGAAAGGAAGGGTAGTTGGTGTCTCTGCTGGAATTGAGAAGCCACTGAGCTTTCCTTTTCAGCTCTTTTGCTACTATTGAGGAGCTAAAATCTACAAATCTCCTATTTCACCATTAATCACATACTCTGCTGAAATCTGGTGGGCACTCCATTCTCTCACCTGGCTATCCTTCCTCTTCTATTCTTTCTGATGATAAAGCTTCTTCCAACACACAACCATGATCAAGAGCTATCAGTGTTTTCCTTTTTTAATAGAAGATATAGTATTGGTATGGCCCAGTGCTTCTCAGTTTCATTTCAAATTCCATGGGGAAAACAAACAAAAAACAACAACAATGACAAAAAAACAAAGGGAAGGAAATGGTCGGTTTTGGTTAAATTTATTTATTTATTTAGATTTATAGATAGATTTCTATGCCGCCCAACTCCCGAGGGACTCTGGGCGGCTTACAGCAGAAACACAAAAAAACTTATTAAAATATAAAAAACATATTAAAAAGATACATTATACAAAAAACAATTTAAAAACGACAACAATAATTAAAAAACTCATACACACCTCTTTTTTTGGGGCCGGATCTCGCCAGATTTTAATAGCGAGATCAACAGTCCCAAGCCTACCGGAACAGCCAGGTCTTCACCGCTTTCCGGAAGGCCAACAGGGTGGGGGTAGTCCGGATCTCAGGAGGTAACTGGTTCCAGAGGGCCGGGGCAGCCACCGAGAAGGCCCTCTCCCGTGGGCCCGCCAGTCGGCACTGTTTAGCCAATGGGACCCGGAGGAGACCAACCCTGTGGGATCTTACCGGTCGCTGGGAGCTATGTGGTAGAAGATGGTCTCGAAGATAACCTGGCCCTGAGCCAGGTTAGGCTAACCACTGAAAGGCTTTCCCTTCCATGTGTATTACTTGGAGCCGAGGTGGTGCAGTGGTTAGAGTGCAGCACTGCAGGCTACTTCAGCTGACTGCTAGCTGCAGTTCGCTGGTTCAAATCTCACCGGCTCAAGGTTGACTCAGCCTTCCATCCTTCTGAGGTGAGTAAAATGAGGACCCAGATTGTTGGGGGCAATATGTTGACTCTGTGAACCGCTTAGAGAGGGCTGTAAAAGCATTATGAAGCGGTATATAAGTCTAAGTGCTATTGCTATTGCTATTGCTATTTATCATTGTTATAAAAGATGTGCATCTGGATATATATTTTTAGAAAACATATATTGCCTTCCTTTGGCTTGCAGTAATGAAAGTGTGTATGTGGGTGTGTGGGAGTGATTGTGATTATGTATCATGGCGATAACTGAAAATAAAATTAATCCAAACTCACAAGCCTCTTCTCCAAGGTTATGTCTTGGCCCAATTCAACCATTTTTTAACACTCATATCAATTGCATACTAAATATGATTTCCCTGCTTTTTGGGACATAAAGTTTTATTTCCCCACCCTTCCCTGGAAAAAAAAAATCTCAATTTTAAAGCTTTTGTATTAAATTTCCTTAAAGACAGTATATGAAGTAGCTCATTCCCCAGAAATAAATCTTCAATGATCTTTGCTAGATCTCCTTTAAGTAAACTTTGGATGGGTAAATCCTTTCTTCTCAGTTTTTGTAAGACCACTGGGCAGACATCAAGAGTCATCCCTACAGCTCTGGTATCCATGGTAAGCAAAGAGGTGGGGAGATAAGAAGGAAGAGCTTACTTCTCTCCCTGCCTATCTTGGAGTAGATAATAGCAAAGGGAGAGAAAGAACAGTTCCTTTGGTGACAGTCCCCCAATATAGCATGGAATTCCTCTGTGAAATTCTAGAACAGAAACCAGAAGGCCCATTGGCCAGGTACAAAAAGTACCAAAAGAGACATTTCTGTCCCACTCTTCCCCCATCTCTCCTTCCGTGAAGGCACAGTAAAGATTAGAGATGCAGTCTGCACATCTTTACTTTGGAATAGTTTTCATGCTGCCTAGTTTTTTTGGTGCAGCTGTGCTAAAGAATCTGTAGCTTCATTTTGATCAAGCAATTCACCAAACACAGAAGTGACTTGGTTCACCTTAACAAAGTAAATTGGGTGACCTTGGCTTGAACTGCTCTGGACCAGGACTGTAGGAAAAGGGAATCTACTCTCCCAGTGCTGTCTGAAGTGCTTCCAGGCAGAGCAATTTAAGGATTGCCTTCATTATTAATTGGAGCTATCTAACATAGAAGACCTCAAAGGAAACTCTAGAGTAGCTGCTTTTGTCATATTCTGTGAGCAATCCCACGTTTGCCTGTGCTGAGTGAAAAGATTCCTCTTAATCTTCTCCCATGGCACTTGCTGAAAAAGATGCCCAATTGATCTCTGAAGAAGGCTTATGGGATTCCAAAGCAGAATGAGATGGAGCTGTAGGTCACTTAATTTTACTTTTATGTTGCTTCACAAAGCAGCCTTAAGGAGACACTTAGTCTGAAACAACATAAAAGCAAAACACACTTTTGAAACCTCATAAAGCCATACAAATATTTATCTCTGTTTCATTTCCCTCTTCTTACTCTAGCCAATTGTCAATTAGCTCTCTCCTCTCTTACAACCTCTTGTTCTCTTAGTTTTACAGCTGCCTTTCTTCCAAAGCATTGATTCATCACTCACATTCTAACTCTCTAACCCTTTCATTATCCATTTATCTGCAGATAACTATTCTTATCCATGCCTCTCGTTCCTTATAGTTCTTGAGCTGTCATTGGAGAATTCCTCAAATGTGTGACCCATGGAAAGTCAAGCTATCAGCTGGTGTAAAGTCCAAACCACTTGTTTTCCTTGATGGCAGCAGGAGACTAGCATTTTCATTTCTATGGATTAACTGTTCATTTTGACAGTGGACAGAGAAACTTCACAGGCCACCATTTTAGACCTTAGTGCCACAATAGCTCCCAGTTCATAGGTTGATCATGTAGTATTGAGCCCTAGGTTGGTTGCCATTACTCACTACTGTAAATGCATTACTGGTTCTCATGCTAATAGCCCCAGATAATCACTATTTGATTTGATGGATCTATAGCACTTAGCAATAGCACTTAGACTTATAAATTGCTTCACAGTGCTTTACAGCCCTCTCTAAGTAGTTTACAGAATCAGCATATTGCCCCCAACAATCTGGGTCTTCATTTTACTGACCTCAGAAGCTGAGTCAACCTTGAGCTGGTGAGATTCGAACTGCTGGCAATCGGCAGTCAGTAGAATTAGCCTGAAATACTGCATTCTAACCATTGTGCCACCACAGCTCACACCCTAACCCTATCATACAGTAAATAAATACTCTTGCGTTAATAATTAAAAGAGAATCAGAGTCAAACCACTTCTATTTAATAAGGGTGATTTACTCCTATTTAGTAGATAACTTCAATTTACACTCTGACACTCTGCATGATACTCTGACATTTTCCAAAGGGAAAAATGTCCAAAATGATTTGTTAATTTTGGCAGAGTAACTTCTGTCACTAATGAAATATGTAAAGCAATAAAATATTATTTTAACATTGTAATTACGAATAAAAGGATTGAAATGTGTGTCAGCAAATGTGAATTGATGTTATCTAGATGG
The DNA here is from genome assembly GCA_003457575.1 of Thermophis baileyi. NCBI lineage: Eukaryota > Metazoa > Chordata > Lepidosauria > Squamata > Dipsadidae > Thermophis > Thermophis baileyi. Next base: position 1,328,713 of record QLTV01001703.1, read on the forward strand.
TAGTGTATTCATATGGAGTAGGCATTCATAGCCTAGTAAACTTGTACATTATACTTCTCTGAATGCTTATAAAGAAACAACTACCCATGAATTTTGGGAATAATTGCACTAAATGAAACGAGTGTGATCCATCAGAAAAAAAAATTCTGTTAGATGGCAGATGTAAATGAGATAAGAAAGTGCCTAAAAGTGATTGGGCAATTCAAAAATCCAGTAATAAATAAGAATGGTGATTGGTTGGCGAATAAGATCTATTTCTTTTTGTATATATGAGGCAATTGTTTCTATTTAGAAATATATATGGCAAAGGAAAATATATAACTGAAATATTATTGTTTGATGGTGAACATCTGAAAGAATTAGTTAAAGATACACAAGTGATGACAAGCTAGCAATTACCCTATTTTTCGGAGTATAAGACGCATCTTCTTTCCCCCTAAAAGTGGATGAAATTTTAGCTGCGTCTCATAGACTGAATACGGGCATTTTTGGCATCCTGAACCCTCTGCGCATCATGTTTTCACCCTCCCCAGCCCCCAGAAGCACTCTGCAGTGCTCCGCATGGCCCATTTTTGCCAAAAATGAGCCCATTTTTGGGTTCCCAATCCCTCAGTGTGTCACGTTTTCACCCTCCCCGGCCCCCAGAAGCACTCTGCAGACCCAAAATTAGCATGTTTTTGGCAAAAATGGGCCCATTTTTTGTGAAAACGGGCCATGTGGAGCACTGCAGAGTGCTTCTGGGAGTCTGGGAGAGCAAAAGCGTGATGTACAGAGGGTTTGGGAGCCCAAAAACAGGCCCATTTTGGCAAAAACAGGACATGTGGAGCACTGCAGAGTGCTTCTGGGGGCCAGGGAGGGTGAAAATGCAATGCGCGGAGGGCTTGGGAGCCAAAAACGGGCCTGTTTTGGGCAAAAACAGGATGTGCAGAGCACTGCAGAGTGCTTCTGGGGGCCGGGGAGGTCGAAAACACGACACGCAGAGGCCAAAAACAATTTTTTTCTTGTTTTCCTCCTGTAAATTTAGGTGCGTCTTATAGTCCAAAAAATACGGTATTTGGTATGATATTCCCCAGGTCTTGGGGAAAATTGGACATGGAAGAAATCTACAAGAGGAAGAAAATTGAATAAAAGTAAAATTACTGCAATAAAAGAAAGTATGAGACAAGGAGGAAGAGGAAACAACTAAATAAAAGTGCCTTGATCTTGGCCAGTCTCTCTGAATGAAAATTTAGGAATGGATTGGGGTTGTTCTCTCAGGCAACTAGACTTTTTTTTCCTTGAAGAAAAAGAAGAAGACATTTCACTTCTTCTTCCTCACAGTCCAGTTGCCTTTTGAAAACGCACCTTTGAGACAGCTATGACCTGGATGATAGAGAATCTTCACAGACATCTGGACTGTTACTGTTACTGCAAATGCAAAAGTTGTTAAAGGAAGCTATGACTTAGGAGTGAGTTTTTGCAGTGATCCAGCTGGATCGTTGCCAGACCACATTCCCTCTGTTTGAATAAGTCGATAGTGTAGGCATAATCAGAAATATTCATGGGGGTGGTGTGTATAATAAATAATTCATTAATCACTTTAGGGAATTAAGGGAGCAAAATTGTGAGAACCTCTGATTTATTAGCATGGCAGAATTGGAAGAGAAGATAACTGGAATAAAAATTGCAGCTGAAACTCTAATAATTTGAGATTTGCAGACAACAATATTTTGTTAAATGAAAACATTGAAGACGTTCATTATGGTAATAACAATGAGACATCTGGGTTAACATGAAATGTTAAGAGAATAAAGCTAACAACAAACACATTCAGTGAATTTTCGGTTGACATTTAAGAAATGGTAAATAGTTTTCTTTTCTTTGGGCTCAGTGTGGGAATAAAAAGGAGATCAATTTGTACAGAGAAAAGTAATGACAATCTAAGTAAGATACTACCTTGGAGAACAAGAATACATGGGCAGTCATAAAAATCAGTGAAATAGGTATGAAAGCTGAAACTGCAAACAAGTGAGAGAAAGATTTGTGGATTTTGAACCAGTTCTGGGTTCAGAAATACTGGGTACTCTTTTGATGTGATAATCAACAAATAGCAAAAATATATACATATTCTTTGGGTTTCCAACACGAATGGATGGCCATCTAGGAAAAAAAAAACAAATATACTATAAATATTATTTTAAAAAAACTGGGAGAAATAACAGATAAAGGAGATGGAAAGAATGGGGATTTCACTGGAATGTCACTTGGAAAACTATGGATTCTTCATCACACATAGGTTGAGATGGAGGACGTTTGTCTATACAGTCAACAGGAATCGAGCCTGACTTGATGGCACTCAACTAGCAATATTTTTCCTATCAGCAATAATAATAGTTTGCTTATATGCTGAAATATCACCCACAGAGGAATGGATAGCTCTTAGAAAGGTGCAGTAGTACTCAAAACGTTATCTAGGGTAAGTCGAAAGGAAGAGGATCAACATGTACAATCAAAGTATGAAATGGACAACAGAATCATTTCCTGGGTTCAACAAGGATCAAATATCTATTCTCAAGCTATTTTTTAATGAACAACCATGACATCTGATTGCTGCTGCAGGAAAGGTGACATAATAGGATGTCTTCTATCAGCTCAGGTGGACCAGCCATCTTTTCCCTGCATTTTGTTGTTGTTGTTGTTGTTTGTTTGTTTGTTTCAAGAAAACTATAATTTCAAGGCTTGGCTTTATTTTATTTCTACATAAGTTTTGGGATACAACAATTTCCAGATGATAAGGCCAATCTTTTTTAATTTAAAGTGGGAGTATGATTACTCCCCATATATTTAACCACATTTGTTAACATTAAAAGGTGAAACTGATTTTTAAAAGAGTTCCAGGGCTATAGTTTATATATCTACGTAGATCGAATCTGTAGGAAAGCTAAAGCTTAAGCCTGCCTTGAAGAGTCTGTCAATATACCTGTTACATGGATATTTTCTGAAGTCTACAGTAGAGTCTAACTATTGTCATCTTTTTAGAGTGAAATGAAGTACCACTAATCTGAATAATTTCAAACGGCATCCTCCTACTTGCAGTCTAAAATCATATCAACAGAAGTTCAATTCTTATTTGATAGAATCTGGTTCAATTCTGCTATTTCTCCACCTTCCTTGAGAACTGATCTGAAATTGTTTAATTCCACTTCTGCTATGAAATTTAGTAGGGCAAGCTACAGCCTAATCCCCACCTCCACAAAATTTTAACCAATCTCAGAGGGTTGCTTAAGGAATGCATATGAATATTTTAATGTTTACATCTCTACACACTGAGATCATTGTGATTTGCATTTATTCCTTTTCTGTTCTTCCCATCAGCTTTTCATCTGTGCTATCTTCTATTTTTTTTCCCCCTTCCTGTATGTGAGTTGACAAATCCACTGATACAACTGTATTTACTACAGATGCCATCTAGGAAAAGAAGCCAAAAGGTATCAATAGATATCTTAGTGCTGAATTAAATGAGGCTCAAGCAATGAAGAATTACTCATATAGATTAGTAGCACCTTTATCTATGATTCCTTATTGCTGTGCTCAATTTAACACAAACTCTTAATAAAAAAAATGTCCCCTTTGATATATGGCATGTAATATGAATTTTCCTCTTGAATTTCCTCTGTCTCCACTCTTGTCTTTCCCTGGTTTCTCATTAAAAAGATTTCCTTGAAGAACATCATAGGATGAAATTTGTATTTGTGCAAGCTAATAGAATACTGAAATCTATTTGCAGATAATATAGAACAAAAACAATATAATTAGAAGGAGCCATGGAGATGATCTTGGAGAAGCTGTCTAGAAGTTGTTAAGATAAGAACAGATGAAGAAGCATGCATTTCCCACCAGAGAGGTGGGGAAATATTAGAAAGAGGCCTAGACTGATTTCTTGAGTTGTAAGTGGAAGGCAAGGGGAAACTCAAACAGACTTGCAAGATTCTGTTACTATAGCCTATCTCAATAAATTATAGCTCTAGTCATCCTGTGGAGATCCAGGAGTTTCCTAATCTGATCTACCACAAAGGACTGGCAGCTTGTGCACCCACAGAAATAGACTCTGAATTAAAATATGCAGCTGGGTCTAAAAAATACTTTGAGAATCTAATCAGACGAAAAGGAATGGGGTATAATTAGAAAAACTGAATTTTGGGGATGTACATTATTTGAATCATTATGATGTTAAGATCAAATCATAGCCAAATGATTGTGATTGTGTCAATGTTTATTTAGTTAAGTTGGCCAGAACCCTGTGATTTTTTGGAAAGGATTAAATTTTTTTTATATATCCTGGACTTTGGGGTCAGGAGATTAATATTGAACCATGTTGATTTTAAAAGAAGGATCTAAATCTTCACCCACCCCTGCATTGTTTTCTGTTGAAATTTTCAAAATAGGAATTATGTGCCTCTTCCATACAAAGAAAGGTGTACTAGGGTTTTATTCACTTAATGCAGTGGTTCTCAACCTTTTAAATGCCGCCACCCCCGCGACCCCCGCCCCGCCCGCCCCCTCCCCACGCGGGATGAGGTGACAAAGGGGGCGTGGCACCAGGGGCGAAATGCGCCCGGTTTGGGCTTGCCTGTGGGTCGCCGGACAGCTGATAGCATGGAAGCAGGAGACTTTGCTCGGATGCCGCCATTTGAGTTCTTTTACCCTCTGCGTATGCGCAAAGCATTCTGCGCATGCGCAGAGGGTAAAAGAACTCAAATGGCGGTGTCCGGGCGGGTGGGCGAAGTCTCCCGCTTCCGTGGCTACCGGCTGTCCGGAGACCCGCAGGCACAGCCAAACTGGGAGCATTTCCAAGATGGCGGGCTAGCGTGCATGGCAACCCCTGTGAAAAGGTCGTTCGACCCCCAAAGGGGTCGCGACCCACAGGTTGAGAACTGCTGACTTAATGGAATAAAGTTAGAAGACTGACTGGTTCATTTCCTTGATATTTGATAGCATTTGAAAACTGCAGTGCTTGACAGCTGATTTTATGTCTTCTGAAATAATTGTATCCAATTAAGCATGGATTAGTAACGAAGACAGATACTCAGAAACTGAATTTTAGTGCAGATTTTTATTTAAAATATAATGAAATTTTATTTGTAAAATGCAATGGGAATAAATATTCTTTTTTTTTAATTGCACATGGATGTTGATTGGGAGAAAACATGGCTATTATAAAGGGAAGAAAGAATAATCTGATACAGTATATAACATTTTAGTTGCAGGGTGATATATAAATATTATTTCAAAATTGTGCCAGTTTTATAAGATGAGAAGGTTACAGTGACCACATGATTGTTTTAAAGTCATATTCTCCCTCACTCTTTCTTTTTCTCCCAGACAAAATTAATTTAGAATAAGCAAGACAGAATATTTATGTAATTAATTTTCCTTTTTAATAAAAAAAAAAAAACTCCTTTGCCTTGATGTCCTTTGCAATGCTCTCAGAATCAGAATTGTTCTTTTGCTGGTGAAATGATTAATGTGATTGTTAATATATTGAAAGGGTTTTTTTTAGCCATCCTTAGTACAATCAATCTGGGTAACTTTTCTAAAATGTCAGCAAACTTTTTAGCACAGTGCAAGATAACAACATTACAACCTCAACTTTTTACTTTTACACATTAGTACCCTGTTTCCCCCAAAATAAGACATCCCCTGATAATAAGCCCAATCGGGCTTTTGAGTGCATGGCAATAAGGCCAAGCGCTTATTTCAGGGTTCAAAAAAATATAAGACAGGGTCTTATTTTCGGGGAAACACGGGTATATAACTTCTATAACAACAATCTTGATGGCAAAACCAAAGTCAAAGTTTCTTTTTTTTTTTCATCACAAGCACAAATCAAGTTGGAAGTCAATGCCTTTTTCTTTCTACACTTGTACCTTATATTTTATTTCCCCTTTCTTTTTTCTTCCCTTAATTTCCTATTTTTATTTGTATTTTATACATTGATAAAACAATAAAAGTTGTAATAGTAAAAAGAATGTTAGCAAACCGATTAGTCAAAATTTTACAAAATCACGGATCTGGAGAAGCTCAAACAAAATGTGAGCTCTACCTTTCATGATAAATGATGTTCCTTTGAAACAAAATCAAACTGAATTTCCCAGTGTGGATGATGGTAAGTTACTATTATTTTTGATTTTGTTGTAGGCATATAAAAATGATGGTTAAGAGAAACAACTGTGCTTTATTGAGAGGACAATTCATCCAATAGATACCATAATAGTGATGATATGGACATAAAAATAATATTACCACAGAAGAAGTAATTACCATTTTGATAAATGGCAATGCCTGATATTTAGCATTTTATATAATTTAGACCTAAATTATATGTCAACAGATATTTAAATTGATATGATGACAAAGATTAAATACAGACAATGTGTATTAAGCTAGTGCTCTGAAAACATAATTTATCCACAGTATGTAATGAAATAAATTATTTTAAAATATAATAAGTATCATCTATTTCTTTATGTGTTTGCAGGTGGATTCGTTTATGAGTCTGAAAAAAACATATTTTGCAAAAGAAAATGGGTCTAACTATATTTTAATATAAGAATTATCTTATCAGGAATGTAATAAACATTAGAAATTAGAAAATTGACTTGATGTCAATCATATACTACTTAAGTAATCAAAATCTATGATATAGTTGACCTCAATGAGCAGTAAAGGCTGCTCCAAGGATGTGAGAAATGTTACAAATTTATGAATCTATTTTCCTCCAGTTCTTATTTCAATATTAATAAGCCAGCAACTCTGTCTAGTGTTCTCCAAGTTTATTTAAGGCAAAGTCTGATAACAAACTAAGGATTGATAGAGCCTCACTTAATCTTTGTCTAAACATTGGTTTGAACTCTGTTTGAGTAGGGAAGTTACATTGAAATTTGAAGTTAAGATCTGAAGCATATTCAGGAATGTATAAGTCTCTTCTGGGTTTTTAGAAAATAAAAGTTAAGATAAGAGGTGGGTTCCTCCCGGTTCAGACCAGTTCGCCCGAACCGGTAACAACCCACTGGTGATGTCACGGTGATGTCACGGATCCGGTTCGGTCAGTGCCGGTCCGTGGGCGCCGCCATCTTTTTTTTGGATTTTTTTTTTTGGAATTTTTTTTATTTTCCGGCAAAGTGCACGCGCGGCCATGCGGTGAGGCCATGTGGTGTGGCCATGTGGCGCAGGAGGAAGCGAACCGGCAGCAAGGGAAGTTAGAACCCACCCCTGGTTAAGATACTAGATATTATTTATAGTTAAGTGATGTATCTTTAATTACTTTAGAGATCATTGTAATAATAATATTGCTATTTCATCATGTCAGTAAAGCAGAGCTTCATAAAATATCTTTGAAACAGTAAAAATAGTTGGCCTTTACTATAGTTTATATGTATTATAATACATAGTGGTGTGGAGGGGTAGTACAATTTTTAGAATATAGAGCTATACATTTTCTGCTCTGGTCCAGGATGATAACTATATGTGATAGTGACACCTTCAGTTAAAAGGTATGAAAGATCCTTGCCAAAGATTCAGGCAGATAGTGCAAGGCAATAATATACTAGCCTGCATCAGATATGTGCCAATGAAATGCAATATCTATAATCCTCAAAATGAATGGTTGGAGATTATGTAAATGGTAATCTAACATATCTGGTGTTAATCCATTTGAAGAAGCTGAATAAATAATATTCTACCAGGTAAGGAGCCTATGGGCCATGTGGTGTCCACAAAGCTATTGTTTCCGTTGTCTGAAGGTCCTGAAATCATATAAGTTGGTGTCACATAATACCAACAATATATGGTTCTCAGGTTTTCTCGCTCAAGTTATGCGCAATAGATTATGCCCAATAAAAAATAGTAAAAATTTTCAATAAGTTAATAATAAACCAGTGAACCATATATAAGTTCAATAAGTTAATAATAAACCAGTGAACCAGTGTACTGTAAATCAAGGTAAAGAAAATGATAACAATACATTTTAAGGTATTATTTTTAAAAGCAATCTAATAAGCAATCCAAAATAGACTTACAGATATAAACTTAATTTCATTAAAGAACAAATAAAATAAGATGAAAGGAAAGGAAACAAGCCAATAATCCTAGATCCACCTCCTCCTCTGTATCTATGGAGCTTCTCAGTCATCCAGGTCATGATTCTCTGAAAGAAAAAACAACAAAGTCCAGTTGCCTCTTGAAAAAGCATATTTGGGACAACCATGACCTGGATGACTGAGAATCTTTCATAGACATTTAGCTATGCACTTTGGGATAAATACCCTTCAAATGGTGCAGGAGTATGAACAGATTTCCAGAAAAATTGCAGACTACAGGAACCATTTATGCTTCCATTTGAGATACAGACAGCACAGACTCATCCCCAACAGCCTGTGCCTGTGTTCAACAGTGAAAGGACACAGGGCAGAAAACGTCCTGCAGAAAGCATAACTCCAACTTCTCAATGAAAGAATAAGATAGATCACAATACAGTCCTTTCAGCAGTTCCAAGAAGGCTTCACACCCATTTGCACTATTCAGATGACCCTGGGGACAGGTATAAACCTCCAAGTGGCCTCAATGACTCTTTAAAAGAATGCAAATGACCAGCTGTCTGCAAGGAATATAAATCCTTCCATTCCCCACTATGGGCTGAAGAAGAGCTGAAGAAGCTACTTGGATGAGAAGCAAAACGTCTTCAAAGAAAAAACAAGAGAGTCCAGTTGACTCTTGAAAAAGCAGCTTTGGGACTGCTCCTCTGTGATATAAGAATATGATACTCATAAAGTGGGATCACTAAGTGAGAAAACCACCACCACCACCACCATCACCATCATCATCATCATGTGACCTTTATTATAAAAATAGTCATCAAGCCCCAGAATTAGGTCATGAAATAATTCAACTTTTTCATTTTTTGGAAGGAAGAAGCTGGAAGGAAGACTCCCGGGATGATGTCCTAAAAGACGCTAAGACTTAAAGAAATTTTTTGTATTCATCGCAAGTTTTGGATTGTTAACAGGAGAAATAACAATTAGGATCTAGGGCCATCGGAAAGAGAGAAAATAAAAGCAATAAAAAAGACTAACCTCGTGGTCCCGGAGATCCAAAGAAAAAGAGATCGGAAACCAGAGATCTCAATCAAATTGAACTAAAAGAGAGAGTGAAACATCCAACTCCTGTAACAGTGAGTAAAATTCCCCGGTGTATATCTTCCGAAACTCTGAAACCCAGCGTGCTCCATTCATTGGGAGAGGAAAGAGTTTTAAACTACTCCTTGCAAAAGACTTTGTTTTTGTTTTTGTTTTCCTTCACAAAAGTCTTTGTTTAAGTGGAGAGTTGAGACTTCTCCCTGCTCGGAAGGGAGAACTAATCGGTAATTGCCAGTGCCAAAGGAAAATACATCTTAAATCTCCTTTGCAAAGTAATGAGATTTTTTTTTCTTTCTTTTTCTGAG
>QLTV01001703.1:1341529-1353695 GCA_003457575.1 Thermophis baileyi
CACAACAATACACGAGCACACAATAGATACAAACTTAATGTAAACCGCTCCAAACTCGACTGCAGAAAATACGACTTCAGCAACAGAGTGATCAATGCCTGGAATTCACTACCTGACTCTGTGGTTTCTTCCCCAAACCCAAAAAACTTTAACCTTAGACTGTCTACTGTCGACCTCACCCCATTCCTAAGAGGTCTGTAAGGGGCGTGCATAAGCGCACCAGCGTGCCTACCGTCCCTGTCCTACTGTCCTATTGTCTTCATCTATCTGTATTCACTTTGATTATGTTTATGATTATACCTATACCTGCTATCTTGTACATGTTTGACAAAATAAATAAATAAAATAAATAAATAAATAAAATATATCATTTCAGACAAAAAAAAAAAACTTGCATAAGACAATCTCTAAAGAGAAGGAATTGGGTCTGTGTGTGAATGCATTGATTGTAGAAGAAGTAACAAACATTACAATAAGCAAGAATATGAATGTTGAGAATGTTGATTGTAACATTCAACTGTTATCTGGCTTGGAATGCAGTGAACTCAGAGGCAGAGACACACCCCTCTGCCACTCCATTCCAGGTAACTGCTTATATTTTATGCTGGATAAATAAAGCCTCACACAGTAAATGGAAATCTTCAAATGGAATGGTTTCCACTATCTACTAAAGCAAGAAAGTAATTTCCAGTCTTTATAACAGACCCTTTTTATTTTCAAATATGAAACATTTTTATAATTAATGCATTACAATAGATATAAGTACTGGAGGCAATTGAGTTTTACTTTCTACAAGTGCATATTACATTCCATTACCATAGCTCTTGAACATTTCACTCCTTGTCTTTCCACAGTAAGAAAACAGTGTGGCGTGTGTCTGTGTCTGTGTGTTAAACCAAATTTTATTCTGGGAAAACAGATTGGTTTTTAAGCAAAAATCAGGATAATTTTGCAGAAAGAAATTAAAACAAAACAAAACAAGTCATGTACAATATGATAGTGGGATAGAAAAACCATATAATGAGCACCAGATTTATTATTAGATTTATTAATAGTTAAATATGAATGACTAAGTAACAAGATCTTAACTGCCAGTATATCATTGGCTCTCTATAGAGATGAATTAGGAAATGCTGAATTCCAGCAAAATAGACCTCTAGTGTTCATAGGATTATATGAGACAGACTTTCATACATGCTGGGAGGCCAAAATAAAGATAGTTGGGAAATATATATCCCCCTCTGTTTATTCCCATTTGCTAAGAAGAGCCTGCAGCCACATAGAAGAATACTCCTCCTTTCAAACTGATTCCCAACAAAACTAAAAGATAGATTTTTCTATGTAATTGCAATTTAAAAGAAAGTGAATCTCCTTGTTGGGTAGATACTAAACCACAGAATAACATGATAAGAGTTGGAAGAGCATATTTATTTATTTATTTATATTTATTTATTTATTTATTTATTTATTTATTTATTTATTTATTTATTTATTTATTTATTTATTTATTTATTTATTTATTTATTTATGAAGGATATGGCATATCATACATGGACTATATATTAACATTTTAAGCTTAATAGATTAATAAAACATAGTAAAATATGAATGTTAAAAGGATCTAAATTCAGGGACCAATGTCTAGGCCCATGATGGTGAACCTATGGCATGCGTGCCAGAGGTGGCACACAGAGCCCTCTCTGTGGGCACGCGCGCTGTCGCCCCAGCTCAGCCAGCTGGTTGTTGGGTTTCCGAGGTGCGCATGCGCGCCGGCCAGCTGGTTGTCAGATTTCTGGTGCTCTGGCACGTGCATGCGCATGCTTTCTGGTTTGGGCACTCTGTGTCTAAAAGGTTTGCCATCACTGGTCTAGGCCATCTATCCATTGAAGCCCAACATTGGTTGTATGAGAAAAATCAGATACTGGACTGGTATATGCAAACATACCTAATATGCCTTCCTCTTCCTATTTTCCCCGCAACAATAATCCTGTGAGGTGGGTTGGGCTCAGAGAGAATGACTGGTCACCCAGCTGACCTTCATGCCTAAGGTGGGACTAGAACTCACTGGTCTATCAGTTATCACCCCTACTCCACCTCATAGTTTGGTCTAGTAAGATGCTGGAAAAGTATTTACGGAGTGATGAACGAGATTCAGCCTATAGTAGTCCTAGAAAGCTCAACTCATTTTAATGTCTCTTCTTCATTTTTAGAGAAAGAAAATGAATCCCCTCTAGATCCGTAGCTATAAATTATTTTCTGCTGCAATGACATTTTGTCAAATGGTGAAAAACCAGTTGTTTCCCTGTCTCTCCAGAAACAGCTGCTGCTGCGGAGGACTATTCATTTATTTTATCTAAGCTCAAGGCACATTTCAGGAGTTGCCTTTTACACTAGAGTGCTTTGACTGCAGACATTGTCTGCATCTTTGAACAAAAAAAAAACAACAACACACACACACACACACATACACACACACACACACACAGAGACAAACATGTACTTAGCCCTGTAGTTTTCTTGACTCTAGAAGCAATTTTATTGACCATGCACTAATCCATTTGACAATGCAAAGGTGTCTCTTCTCTTCTCTACTTCTCCAAGTGCCAGGGTCACCAATTCAGAAGTCAAGGGATTATATTGCTTATAGTTTACAGTCAATTACACCCATCAGTTGAAAGCTTTTGCTTCTTTCATATGCTGGACTTAGAGTGCTGATGCTTTTGTTTGAAATGAAGTCATTGGATAAGAAGCATTTTCTTTCCATCAAGTCCACCGTCAGGGTTGTGGACAATTTGGGCAGGAGCAGGGGGAAGCTAAACTCACTTGTCGGTTGCCTGAAAGAACATCCTTTTCTTTCCATATTGCTGGGCTATCCACAGATGACATGCTTGTTTTCATGAGCTTGGAAGCTCCTGATCTTCATGAAGCAAGTCACTTTCTACATTATTATTATTATTATTCTAAATCCTTTTTAGGCAGAAAAGAAGGCTGGGTGGTGCTTGTTTTTGGAACAAACTGATTAATGCATTCTATATAGAGCTGTCCTTGAAGAACATTAGGAAGGTAAAGTTGGTTTGAAATGCAGCAGTATGAAAAGGAATAGGTGCTTCATTGTCTGCCCATGTGTCACTCCTCCTCCTCCTCCTTCATTAACTGCCAGTTGGCTTCATTGCTAGGACCCATTACACAAGGACATTTGCTAGGACCCATTACACACCTTTCTCCCATTGTTTCTGTCTGTATTTTCAGGCAGAGTTGCTGCAATCCAAACCCCTTCTACTAATTGCTACCATGACAAATTCAAAATTGAGGACATTAATATCAAAGTGACGGTATGATTAAGTTAGCCTGAAGTTTTCATAATGTAGTTTTGGAAGGTTTTTGAGTGGATCTCTATGGATGCATTGTAAAATTTTGTCATGGCATGTCATCGCTTGCAGCTGCTGGTGCCAGCACATTGCTTTCGATATGTGTTCCCCATTGTGTGCCTGATTACTGTCTTGTCATCCTGTCTTCTACTTTGTTCTACAAGAGAGGGAAACAAAAGAAAAACAAGTCAAGAACAAGACAATGCATACTGACTATACTGGTGATGACGTGACTGAAGGACAGCACCGTTATAACTTCAAATGATTGCTGAACAAGGCAGTTGTAAGGGAGGACTGCCTGTAATGCCTACCATTAACAAAGGCAGAATGAAATTGACTAGGGTCAGTAGAGAGCCAGCTTGATGCAATTGACAAGGCAGTCCTAGTAAGGAAATTTCAACAAAATAATTAGGCAATATGTCCTAAATCCCATCGATATTCCTCTGTTGGCTAACAAAAGACAATCTCATATATTGTGAAAGTTTTCAGACTAGATCAATGAATTTACTACTAACTTTACATTTATTTGGGTTTCTATTTGCAGTTCACTGTGGGCATTTTGTGAAACTTTTCAAGTTAATTCATTAGTTGGGACCCCTGTGATTCTCAAAGAGTTTAAAAAATAAACTCATGTCAATCATTCCATTATCATAATCACATATGAAAATATTTTGCTTCCGCACTCCAAAAAGCATTCCCATACAAGACAGCAAACAATAGAATTTATATAGGTAACTTTTGCCATGCTGAATGTAATTGTGTGTGTGCACATATATATTCTGCTCTGCCCTTGTCAAATTATTAGCAAGTTTCATTGTGAAGAAAGAATGTCTGAAGCATCCTTCTGAAAGCTTTTCAACACACTGTGCTTCTTTGTAGTCATGGATAATAGTCAAGCACATATACCAGCTCCTGAAGTTTGTTCCAGTTTCTTCCAAGTCTATTTTTCTTTTTTTCTCTTTTTTCTCCATAAGTGCTTATTTTATGTGGATTGCAATCTAATGGCCAAGAAGAGCCAACTTATTACACTGTGAAAGAAATCTATGAGTTTCTTTGCAAACTTCTAGGCCAAAGTTTCAGGAGCTTTGTGAAAGAGATGCAATTTTCTGGAGGCATAATTAGTTTTTACCCATCAAAATAATAACTTTTCAATGTAAACGAGCAAAAATGTCTTTCAGAAAGTCAAGTGTTTCAAGAGCTGGAAAAAAACATCATTTTAGAACCATTTAATGCATGCACGTGGGGAGGAAGTATCTGATTTCCAATTTGCCAATGAAGTAGATATGTGAGTCTATTCTCATAGAGGTCAGAAGATTATGAGAGTGATTTCTGGTTGATTGAGCTGATTTTTACTAGGTCTTTGTTTTCCATTGGCTTTGACAGACTGATGCTAGGAGCAAACAAGGAGGACAAGAGTATGATGGAGAAAAGTACTCCTTTTACTTGGGATAGTCATTCTCTTCCACTGAATACACAGCCTTGGGAGGGACACATGTGGAGCAATGAACAAGGAAAGGCACACCTGCTTAGCCAATCATATCAGCTGAATCAACCATGACAATGAATGGAGTGACAGATATTACTGTTGGATCACACTCACTTCTAAGGCAAGACTAACTAAAGGACAAATAGCTTTTCCCCTCTTTGGTAACATGTGTTCCTATTAGAAACTCAGAAGAATAGCAAGCCTTATCTTCAGGAGAACTAGGAGTCTCTGAGTGTAAGTTCTAAGCAAAACCTATCCAGCTGTCAATTACTTAAAGCTTGTTTTTATAAAATGTATATAACACTTACATGTATAGAAGGGAAGACAATCCCTTCTTGTGACCTCCAGAACCCTCCCAGAACATCTTCCCAAATCTGAACATGAAGTTCAATAGTGCAATTATGCACAATTTGGTTTCAAAGTAATGGTTAAAATTACTTATCTGTAATTATCTGTGGAAACCCTATTTTGTCTTTTAAATATCCCTAGCTCTTCAAACCACACACACACACACACACACACACACACACACAAACACCTATCATCCCAATGATTTCAACATATCATCTTGACACCCCTGTTATATTATTCACATATGCTGAGCATTCCCTCTTTCCCAGTCATGGAAAGATAATTTCCCTCACCCATTAGAATGAAAAGGTAAAGGTAAAGGCTTGCTAGTCGTTTCCGGATCTAGGGGCAGTGCTCATCTCTGTTTCTAAGCCGAAGAGCCAGCGCTGTCCAAAGACATCTCCATGGTCATGTGGCTGTCATGACTCAACGCCGAAGGCACACGGAGCACTGTTACCTTCCCACCAAAGTGGTCCCTATTTTTCTACTTGCATTTTTTACGTGCTTTCGAACTGCTAAGTTGGCAGAAGCTGGGACAAATAATGGGAGCTCACCCCATTATGCAACGCTAGGGATTTGAACTGCTGAACTGCCGACCTTCTGATCGACAAGCTCAACGACTTAGCCACTGAGCCACCGTGTCCCCGTTATGGTACATGGAAGATGGCAATAAGATATAGAAGGAGATAATACCCATGTTTTGCATGAGTTACACTTTTGAGCATACTTCCTATCTGAAAAGAGGCCAACTCATGGTACTGAATACTGTAGCTCCTAAAGTAGGGGCTTCCATCTGGCTGCTGCACTGTATATCTGTATTGAAAGAGTGAAGCTGTAATTCTACAGCCTAGAGAAAGTAACCAGGTTCTTCTAGATGTTGTGATGCCACATTGCTGTGCTATAGGCCTTCTTGATGAGGACTGATGCAATTTGAAGGACATCAATTGACCCCCTTTGCTGTGGCCACTTACTGAACATAACTGAATTTATTTCTGAATAGCAAGGTGTAATCATATTTGATGCATAAATATGACACTATTCTAGTATGAGCTTTGAAACTAACAAATCTCTCCCTACTGTCTCTTCCTCTCCCTCAACAATACTTTTCCTGAAAACAATAACAATAGTAGATACATTTTGATGAATATGTTTTAATAACTTCATTTTTTTAAAAAAAACTACACCAAGGTAGACCTATGAAATATGAAATCAATCTTCAAACACAGCTATATGTTTATACAAAATTGTGTGCAACTATTTCCCCCCTCTAGACCAAGTGGGGAATATTTAATAAATGCACACCACCTGTGCACTAAATTGGGCTTATATAACTGCAATTACTTTGAGTACTTTTCCTTCTCTACAGTGACTCAAACGAAGCTGTTGAAGTTTTTCTGATAAAAAAAAAACACCCTTTGAAAAACTATCACAGACCCTGGGAGTTAAGCATTATTACAGAGACTCAAAATTATACATCCTGAAACATACATTCTAAATCAAGTATGTGTATAGTCTGTACACCACTAGGAAAACTCAGAAAGGTATTACAGTAACAATATACAACAGCATTACTAATATGTGCACACCAAAACAGGACATACATAAAGAAGTCAAAATTAGCACTATTAAAATTGTCTTTAAAAACAAACAAAACTTGTTTTGGGCATAAACAAACATGATCCAAAGCCATGTCAAGCCAATACATACATACAAAGTCACATTACAGAAAGGTCATGGATTGCTCTTTTTCTTATACATGTTCTTAGTATAGCTGAACCTGTCATATGTGGAATGGATAAAGGGCATGGTAGCAAGGACGAATGAGCTCTTCCTTACAAATCACTGCAAGAAAATATAATGTGGTTCTTCCATTTTCAATGTTCTGCCTAAGTCTGAGAATTGAATTCATAAGTCATATCACTTACCTATTTAATGTCAAAGTCAAGATAAAATCTGTAGCTCTTCACAATGATAGAGTTTTAAATGTTGTTTAATTTTCTGTACTGTATTGGGTTGTTTCCACTGATTGGTTAATCACGGTTTGTACTTTTAGTCAGTTACCTTGGGTTAACCTGTGTATGTTGAAATTTCTCCAAACTCATTTAATTCTTCTGAAAGTTTCAAAAAAAGCAACCCTATAAGCCTATTTCTGACAATTGTCTTTTTCTCTGAATAATAGAAATGTTGCAATTACTTTCCAAGCTTAAACATTATTTTGGTCTCAGTCCCACTGAACAGCTGTTTTCTTAATAATACCAACAAATGGGGATTAAAATGGGATTTAAATCCAATTTCATATTAGAATCAACCAGAGTCAGTCTTGATTAATATATTACGTTCCATTTATGGAGACCCACAAAGGGAGGTTTTTACTTTGGCATCAGTTATAGGATGTCTTTGCTCATGAGAAATTTTTACAAAAATAATTATCTGGCAATACTATACAGAGAACTCCTCCTGTACTTTTTTTTACCAGTTCTTATTCAATTTCATAAATGAGATGATGATGATGATGATTCATCGCACAGTCAGCCAGATATTCAGACTGGGTTTGACATTTTTGTCTACCTATCAAGTCCTTACCAAGGACCTGGGATAGGCAAATCGGGATGTTTGACAGTGTTACAGATATCGTTGTGGATGGAAGCTGTTCCAAGTAAAGCCACCTTCTGGATGAAGGGCATAGATTCATTGTCATTATTTTTCTGGTCTTCCTATCCATTGCTTTTACTTCTGCTTCTCTCCAGTCCACTATTCCTGCTACCGTATGTATCTAATGACTGGAATTGCCCAGGTGTTGATTGCTTTGATGGTATTTCTTCCATTGAGTTTGGACTTTAAGATCTTCTTCACTCTCTTGTTGTACTCACCTCTAAACTTTTTCTTGACTTCGGTGTACTTGATGTTGTCAGCTTGAAGGATACCCAGGTATTTGTAATAATCATCTTCATCCAGACTCTTAATGTTATTTTCATGGGGCATCTTGATTCCTTCAGTTTTCACTATTTTTACTTGTTTGATAGTTAGTGTGGCACATTTGTCCAATCCAAACTCCATTGCAATATCTTGGCTATATATATGGACAGTGTTGAGCAGCGATTCTATTTCAGGTGGTGTTTTCCCATACAGCTTCAGATCATCCATGTAAAGGAGGTGGGATATTCTGGCAGATGTTTTTGATGTTTGAGAGCCATGGCCTGAGTTATTCAGTATTGTTGACAGAGGAGACAGTGCAATGACAAATAGTAGTGGTGATAGTGAATCTCCTTGAAATATTCCTCTCTTGATATTAACCTCTCTCAGTCTCTAACCATTGACCTGCAACTGTGTCTTCCATTATGCCATCGATCTTTGCACAAAGCTTCTGATGTTTCTACTGACTCCTGTTATTTCTAGGCACTTGATTATCTAGTCATGTGGCAGAGAGATGTGGCAGAGAGTTGAATGTCTTTTGGAAGTCAATCCATGCTACATTCAGGTTGGTCTTCCTTCTCATGCAGTTTTCCAAAATCATTTTGTCAATTAGGAGTTGATATTTTGTTCTTCTGCTATTAGTTTCCTTTCTGCTCTGGTGGAAAGGGATTGTTTTCAACTAGATGCTGTTGGACTGCATCAGCTTCCACACCAGTTAACAATTTGAAAGTTGTTGGGAAGCAGGTAATTGGCCTGTAGTTGCCTGGTGCTGCCCCTTTTGCTGGAACTTTCATTATCAGGCAGGTGTTGCCAGATGTTAGCTACTCTTCAATTTCACCTCCTTGTAGTATGTTGTTAAACTTATCATTATTATTATTGTTATTAATCATTGCACAGTCATCTAGATGTTCAGATTGGGTTTGGCATTTTTGTCTATTGAGTCCTTACCAAGGATAGGCAGATCTGGACGTTTGATGGTGTTACAGATATCGTCACAGGATGGAAGCTGTTCCAAGTAAAGCCATCTTCTGCAATTGACAGATGGCAAATTTGTCAATGCCAATGGTGTTCAAGTGGTGCTCCAGTTGTTTTGGGATTGCACCCAAGGAGCCTAGTACTATTGGTACTACCCTATTGCCTTTGCCATAGTTGTTCTATTTCTGTTTGTAGGTCTTTGTATTTTGTTATCTTCTCCAGTTCTTTTTCTTCTATCCTTCTGTCTCCAGGCACTGTCACATCCACTATCCAGACTTTGTATAGGTGGATGATGATGATGATGATTTTAAATTTGCATGCAATTGAGTGTATATTCAACAACTTGGGGTTGAATATGACTTTGAAATTCCTTTCAAAGGAGAAAGAAGTCTGGTGAAGTTCTCATAGATGAATAAAATGTTCTTGTAGTGACTCAGAAATGAAGTGGTCATCTCTAAGTGGTTTTCACCCTCCCTGTTAATCCCAAAGAACGACATGATAACTCCTCCATGAAGTTTCTTCAGATATTCAGATGCAATTCCTAGACATTTAGGGTAACCTGATACAGCTTATTTTATAATTATTTAAGCTACATTAATATAAAAAGTAAATAAATATAATACTTGAGAACTTTTCAGGTCTTGGAAATAAGGACAATTTTCTATATGGGGTTCTGCCAGCTATTAGTAAGTTTTATAGCAGTATTTTTGACTCTTTTTGAGTTTGGCTTTTTTAAAAAAAACTTTGGAAAAAGTATGTTTTCTTTCTAGATTAGGCATCTACTTGCTGAGATGAGTGGGTCTAACCTAATGCCCAGCTGAGACTGCCTGTCAAGATAAATGAGCCAATTAGATGCTCTAAAAAGGTGAATGTTGACTGGGGAATAAAAACATGGTCAAATCAGGCATAGCAGCTAAAAAAAACTTGTGAAATTCAAGTCCCCACGTTCTTCCACTCTTTACTTTTTGGGTTGCTGCTGACTTCTTCCCAAGGTCTTCTTCAGCAAATACTGAAGGCACCAACCTATATACCTTTGGTCCATGCCACAGCTAGGGGAGAAGAAATCTCTCAGTCATTTCCGATATCATGAGCTCTGGAGAAGGAAGCTAAAAAAACCTCTGAAGTAGAGTGACACAAAGCAACATGGTCCCTTTACTTCACTTGTAAAAATGAGGGGTTGCCTATGAAGCAGGTTAGTGGATGCTTTGTTTGATGCTTTTTAAAGTGAAGCACGCTTTAAAATTTGACAGAGTTCCTCTGGCAGCTTCTACCATTTTGAAAAATCAATCATCCGGTGACTTACCTTGATATAATAGCATTATAAGATACTAAGGAACTTTCAATTATAACAATTTATTATAAATTGACAAGATCACAAGTAATCTACAGATTTAGTCTGTAGATATAGGCTATATGACAGCAGGAAGAAGTCATAAGTTGAAACCTACGAAGCAGAAAAAGCCCTAGAAAATCCTCACTTTCATACTTAACATTTGGATGCCTTAAGGCATATTTGGTTTGGTTGTAATTTCATGGTGATTTTAAAGCACCAACAGCACATGTAAAGCAATTGAAAATGCTCTGTAAACTAGAAATTTTTTTATCCAAATCAGGGGGAAAAACTGAACATATTGTTATATTTCCTTAAACAATTTTCACACATATATTGTGAGACATCTAATTTTATGGAGCTACATTCGAATAAAAATTGCTGCAACTTTGAGGAAATGGCAATCTTATTAATCTATAATCAGTCACTGACATATTCATTTGTTCAGGAGACCAGCTGTCGGTACAGTAATTTTAATGAAATTAAGAAATCACTGCTATAACCATATGCATGCTTTTAATTTGATGCAGTGTGTGATATATATCAAACTTACATTGCTTGTGTTTTATAAAGTGATAACAATCACCTCACCTTCACCCCTTCATTAAAAAACAGAAGAAACTGAAATACAAATGGAACTGTTGTGCCCACTTTGGGGGCTTGGGTTTATACAGGCATTTTCTTTACTTTCCCATTCATAGACACAACTCTGTGAGTCAATACTTGAGCATTGTCAACCCACCAAATATCTTTCCCCTTCTTCTCACTTTCCCACTTTAGCAGCTTGAGCCCATAAATTGGTCCCACCTTCCAAATTCTTCGGCTCAGTCTTTGTAAACAGCAATGGCTCATGCCCAATATTTCCTAGTCATACCACAGATAATTACAACGATCTAATACATATTGACTTTACAGAAGATAATGTTGAAAAAGCACTACGCAGTCTAAAACCATCTCTATATCAACATGTATCTTATGCTTATATAATCCCATTCGTTTACATGGTTAGTTGCTATTCCTTGGTACAATTATAATATTTTAACATAATTAAACATCATAATATTTTCATTTTTATTTACATCCTAATCAAACTAAAAAAATTCATCAGTACTAATTTAATTATTTGCTAATTTGATTTCTCTTTTCAAGCCAATCGTACAATTTACTCCAAATTTCATAGTATTCCGAATCCTCTCTCTCATTTAGTTCCATAGTCATTTTATCTAGTTCAGCACAATCAAGGATTTTCCTAATTATTATATTTTCAGTGGGTGTATCAATTTGTTTCCAGTACTGTGCAAGGCTAATTCTGGCTGCTGTAAGTATATGCAATATGATGTAATAGTATTTCTTGTCCATTTTCAGGTCCAGTATTCCCAGCAGAAATATTTCAGGTTTCAAATTTATTTTTTGTTCAGTGATTTCCTCTAACCATTTCTGAATTTTACGCCAAAGTTTCTTTATGATGGGGCAGGTCCACCACATATGGTAATATGGTCCAATTTTGTAGTTACACTTCCAACATTTGGGAGATAGGTTTGAATACATTTTGGCCAATCTCGCTGGGGGTAAATGCCATCTATAATACATTTTGTAAGCGGTTACTTTTGTAAGTTTATAATTTTTGTTCCAAAGTCTATCCTCTTGTTCCAGAATTATATTATGCCCAAGGTTCTTGGCCCAGCTAATCATGTTCCCTTTTACTACTACTTCCTCCCTTCTACTTTATATCTTAATACAAAA
>QLTV01001703.1:1377737-1389975 GCA_003457575.1 Thermophis baileyi
CTGTTAACACTGCTTTATAAAAAAGTAGAAGTTGTGTATAATAAAGAAGAAGTAGACTATAGCTGTATAGTCAAGGCTATGGTTTTCCCAGTTGCAATGTATGGCTGTTAAAGTTGGACCATAAGAAAGGCTGAGCGCCAAAGAATGGAGGCCTTTGAACTATGGTGCTGGAGAAGACTCCTGTGAGTCCCTTGGACTGCAAGGCGATCAAACTGGTCAGTCCTAGAGGAGATCAATCCTGACTGCTCTTTAGAAGGCCAGATCCTGAAGATGAAACTCAAATACTTTGGCCACCTAATGAGAAGGAAGGACTCACTGGAGAAGAGCCTAATGCTGGAAATGATTGAGGGCAAAAGAAGAAGGGGACGAGAGAGAATGAGGTGGCTGGATGGAGTCACTGAAGCAGTCGGCATAAGTTTAAATGGACTCCATGGGATGGTAGAGGACAGGAAGGCCTGGAGGAATTTTGTCCATGGGGTCGCGATGGGTCGGACATGACTTTGCAACTAACAACAATATACATCCCTTAAGGATATATTTCATGCCTGCCCTCATCTCATCTACTATGTGGGCTATATTCAGCATATCAACATGATACAATAACTACCTATGCCTGGGTCTTCAATCTTTCTTCACCCTATCAATATCTGGTAATGGAAAGGATTAACCCACCTCAACTGGATGAAATGTTTGAGATAATGGAATTGTAAATCGAGGTTGAAAACTCACAATAATCCAGTACTGCATCCCTTCATTGATTATAGAATGGGTTCACACCTGTTTGCTGAAGTTGATATGTGACATCTCGTAGCCAAGAAACTAGCCAGATGTGGTCATGGAATTTGGCAACTCTCAATATAAAGGCTCAAGGTAAGATTTTGGGTGACACTGATCTCAAATGTGCTAATCCAAACTTACTAAGTCAATGTTTTAAAAAGTCTGTGCATTTCTTGTCTTTCTGATTCCTCCATGTATGCACCCAGCATGATTCAGTTGTTACAATTTCTTTCCCTCACAGTTGCTTAAATTCATTTGTATATTAATTGCATGCACTATATATGAGAAATGTGTCTATGACTACTAACAGAATGAGGAACTTAGCAATTGGCTATACTAAAAAGGCCAACCACAAAAGTATATATTTAACATAGGAATAAAAAAGAAACATAGAAAACAAATATGTATTTTTAAAGATGAACATCTGTTAGCATTACAAAAGCAGGATTTTATCTTTTCTAAAGCTGAAAATTGATGTGCAGATTTGGTTTTAATTTTTTTGGAGAAAAAGTTCATAATACACAAAAGGGGAAAAAAGATACTAATACTGTCGTATATTCCACACAAAAAAGTTTCTTTGTGAAAATTCAGTCCCATGCTTTGTTTTTAAGGAGCAGCAAATTAAGAGATATTAGAAAATGAGTAACAGTTTTGAACTATGAATGGCTCGTAGCAATCCTGAAAATGTATGATGCCCCATTTTTCATTGCCATCATCTGTACATATCTGAATAGAGAGAGCAAATAATAAAGACTGTTTGTTGAACGTATACAGATTTGACCTCTTTCCTCCCCTTCTCAGTTACTATAAAGTTACTACAATTGATACTGTGGATAGGATACTATTATGCACTGTAATCTCAGAAATGCGTTCTTCTATTCCCTTTTGCCATTATAAAGCTGCCTGGGTTTTGCCTGAAATGAGCCAAGTATAACTCTATTTCCCAGAGTTTTGTTGGCCTTTTGAAAACCTTGCATAGCTATTACCAAGTGGAAATACTATTTTAACATGACTCAGCTTTTAAACATGCAGATACCCCAAGGCAATATGGAAAATAGAAAGAGGAGATCATATAAGGCAAGGCATTTGCACACTGAAAATATATTGTGTTTCCACTTCACTGAAGCAAGGAGACACTCACTTATGGATACAGTTATTTTGCCCTCTTTTTCATGTTGTTGTTGCCTGTTGTCATCCCCACGAAGACACTCATACTGATGAAACCACTGTAGTGAAACAAATTATTACCCAATTAGTAAAATAGACCTATACATAACAAAATTAATTGCATTTCACATTTGTGCTATTTGAATAGTATTTTAAAAATGGTAAATTCCTGTTCCATGTGAGACCAACGTCACAGGAGAAAGGATCCTCCAGAAAATTCTCAAAAATTTATAGAAGTACATATCAGCCCCTGTGAATGGGTTCCTTGAGAGATTGTTGTTATCATCCCTCTGTTTCTAGGCAGAACTTTTATCACATAAAAGTTTAACAAACAACAAAGGAATTGTAACTGCTGCAAGTATACTCTATATATCCTACTGTAAAATATTCCCTTTGCAGAAAATTGGCTAAATAGGTTGTGGGAGTATGCCTCAACATCTAAAATAACACTATATTCTAAAGGGAACTCTGACACATTTAACTCAACCAAAAACCAATTTTAGTTCATAATTCTACAGATTAACAAATAACATATCCAAAATGCAGGTTGCTTTTAATACAACTCTGTCAGATTATTCATGAACTAGGAGAGCCAATGGTAACAAGGTCAGCCAATGAATAGGCATAGCATCTAAGTCAGCCAATGGGAGCTAAACACATCTGAGTCTGTGCAGAGAATCAAAACTGAAGCTAGAAGGCTGGGCGTGGTTCAGCCCACTCTGTACTCTTGTCTGCTCTGAACTCTGCTGAAATGAAACTAACTGTTCTGTCCTGTTTGTAACTGCTTGAAGAAGAATCTACATTGGTATTGTGTATATATTCTTGTATATAAAGAAGTTTCTTATTTAAATCAATCCTGCTGCATCAGTCTGCCTGTGTGTAATTTCTGGATTTAATTTTCTGCAACAAACTCTGATAAAGTCTTAATATTATAGCTTTTCATTAGCTGTTAGCTGAGAATAGATTTTCAGTTTCTCAGCCAGAATTTTCTGTAAATCTTATTTTATGATTTTATAATTCTGCATTGATTGCTACTGTTGATATTCATATATTACTTGGATTTCAACAATGGCCACTTTTATTTTATCTTAGGTGTTGTTAAGTAGACAATGTCTACAGAATATTCTATGCCCGTGATGACGAACCTATGACACGTGTGCCACAGGTGGCATGCAGAGCCCTCTCTGCAGGCACACGAGCCATCACCCCAGCTCAGCTCCGCCACGCATGCACATGCGCCTCCTGTTGGCCAGCTGGTTTTCGGGTCTCTGCCATGCATGCGTGGGGGCGGGGGGCATGTGCGAGATGTGCATACATGCACGGTGGGCAGGTATGCGTGGGGGTTGCATGCGCATACGTGGGGGTTGTGTGCACATGTGTGGGGGGCAGGGCGCATGTGGGGGGTCACACGCACATGCCTGGGGGACAGGGTGCACACGGGGGGCATGCGTGCATGCACAGGGGTGGGGTGCACATGGCAGGGTCACACGCACATGCGTGGGGGGTCACATGGGGGGATCTCACGCACATTGCATTATGGGTGTGTGCACACATGCACGCTTTTGGCACTCAGTGCCGAAAAGGTTAGCCATCACTATGCATTCTATGCTGTCTGACACATTTTTTCCCCAATTCGGAAGACAGCTTCTAAATTTATTTTACATAAAGGGGGAAAGTATTTTCCAAATTATCTGAAAATGCTTCCATTATGCAGTGGTTTTATGGAGCAGTGAAAATAAATAGCAGATTGCGTAGTTCTTGCTCTTACTAGGGCTCTTCTCAAAATAATCATATCTGGGTCATCTCACACTTCAGAGATCATTATCTTGTTGCAATGTTCTCTATATGGACCTATCCTTAATGACCATATAGAAACTCCCTGAATGAGGCAACATGAGCAGTTATGGACAAGTCACTTCTGCTGTATGGGGTCTCTCAATTATCCATGTTAGTTGTCCTCTGCAAAGTACTACACAATATAGGATTTAGTCTCAGAGAGACAATTTATTTTCTATGGTTTGGCAATCCTGTAAAATCTAGGTTGGTGTACTCCAGATTCCTTCCATTATGCAGTGTCATCAGATGGGATCCAGGGACCCACTTCTGGATCACAAGTCAAAGGAACAGCATCCTCCCAGAAACTGGAAAAGCTCCAGCCCTGTTTTCCTACAAATTTTCCTTGAATACTGGGATCTACCCCCTGATTCTGGATTAAGGAGGAATATAGATTAGCATATGAGAGGTTTAGGTTTTTGGTAGAAATTTGTTCTACTGTGATAGCATCTTTCTTTTTCTGTCTGTTTATGCTGTTTTAAACTTCTCTTTTAAGTTTTGCATGCTTCCACAGGTTGTCAAGTTGGAAAGCTTTAGAAATGTGAAAAACAAACCAATAAATACAGTTGCTTTATAATGAACACTCAAAAAAAATTTCAATATAATGCATTCATTACTATTGTATCTTTCTTTTGGAAAAGAAAATGGGACAAAATGAAAGAAACAATTGTTGGAAACCTCATTAAAATGACATATTGCAGTCACTCTCAGGATTGCATGGATCTTTGTTTCTGCTCAAATATAGACATGACAACTACGACTATGTAGCTATAGATATATAATTGCATATGAATAGACAAATATAACAAATGTAACAAATATATGAAATATAAGAAAAATATACCAATCAGATTACATGAATATAATTGGAAAAGTTATTCTTATCTTTGAATGAAGAACAGTTACTGTATAAACATTTTCAATTCCTCATGATTTTACTGTTCTGGGGCATTCTGTAAAGATTAAAATGAGAGCATTTATGGGACATTGGCTTGGTCTCATAGTTTTCCTGGTTGGTCCACTAGAACATAGAATACAATGGATTAGAAATATAACTTTGTGGCTCAACAATTCATTGACTGTGGTAAACTAGTTGTCCTTTGAGAAAGCTTATTTCCACTATAGACATTTTCCTAAAAAATGTCCCTAGCTTCCAGAAAGTCCCATTTCACCAAATCATGTTTTCTTTAAAAATGTAGGTATTGAAGTTTGAGTCCCTTGGGAGTTGGGCGGCATAAAAATGCAACAAATAAAAAAAAAATGCAACAAATGCAACAAATATTTATTGTATTTCTAACATTGAAATACTCTAAAAATCTGAAATAGACAGATGTACACAGATGTACACAGATGAACACAGAAACAATTCAATCTAATTTCAAAGACTAACCTGGAATTTTAGAAATAGCCATTCAGTATTTTTTTTTTAAGCATAATGAAATTTGCTGGCAAATTAGGAAAATAATGCACAAATTTCAGTATGGCATTTGGTATTATTTGCATTATGCTATGGATAGTGCTTTAAAATACTATGTTTATTAAAATGCTAGCATTTTTATTTTGGAATAACAAATATAATTTACATAGTATCTTTGCTCAAGCAAATGAGTTTTGCGAAAGGAAAGGATGAGCTAGCATGAAACAAGAGTGGAATGACTTATTGGTCTTTTCCATAATGTCAGTTACTCACCCAGGTAAGGTAACTAACAAATTACCAAAAGGTAACCACTCAGGATGGAAGATTCTTCTCAGTGAAATCAGGTAAATGGCAAAAAAAGAAAAAAAAAGTTCTTAACTCCAAGATCTCTGCAATCTTTGACACCCAAGAAGTTATGCTTGGCATAATAGACAGGATCTTAATTATGAAAACTAACAAATTTGTTGATAGACCTCATCAATAGTTGAAATTAGTGCTATTTATTCCTCAATTCCAAATATGATATTTTACATCAATGATGATACACCCTCCCTTTTTCATACACACCGGTGTATTATTTGCAGCAAACTGGATTTTGGGAATATAGATTTGGAATAAAAAAAAACTCAGAAAGGGTAACATCTGGTTTTGGTAAATGAAATAATTATTGAACTAGCCACTTTGTATATGAGATAGACAATATAATATCATTTTTAGATAGTTCTCTTATTGTTAAATGTATCCGTCTGATACCAGATCTGTTAGTTAAAGAAAGAAGAATATGAAATTGGGATTTCTGGCCAAAATTGCACTTAGACTTATATACCACTTCATAGTGCTTTGCAGTCCTGTCTAAGCAGTTTACAGAGTCAGCATATTGCCCCCAACAATCTGGGTCCTCATTTTTACTGACTTCGGAAGGATGGAAGACTGAGTCAGCCTTGAGCCGGTCAGGATCGAACTGCTGGCAGTGGGCAGAGTCAGCCTGCAATACTTGCATTCTAACCAGGAGGAAGACAAGGAGGAACAAAAGAAGGAAGGAATGAAGGAAGGAAGGAAGGAAGGAAGGAAGGAAGGAAGGAAGGAAGGAAGGATCAACAAAATGCAGACCAGATCAGAAAGACACAATGTTATCACCTTGAAATTTATGTGGTAAATATGGCATTTCTGCATTAAACAGGAAATTGGATTCAATGGCCTTTCATTTTTACTGCTCTCAAGCCCCAATAGATTGGATTTAGCAAGAGCAAGAAGTTAAAAGAAAGACTTGAATTTGAGTAGGTACGTACCAGAGAAGGGCCAAATATTTATCACATTAAAGGTTAAATCTGGCATATTAAATTGGGCTGTAAACTACTCTTTGTTTCTTCCCACTATTAAATGGAACAAAATAAATGATCCAGTACATTTACCAACAACCACTGAGTCTTTTATTACATTTGTTTTCTCTCTATTAGTCTCTTTACAGAGTTTATTCTAATTAATTTATTTTCAAATGTATCTAGCCATTAGGTTCACAGGTCACAATTCCATCAACACAGCCTGCAACAAAATAGACTGAACTCAAAATTCTTTTAGTATATTATGTAATTCTTTTCCCAACTCTGTTTCTGCAGTGTTTGCAGATAGAAATAGGAAATGTTATTCTCATGCTTGTAGAAATAACTTTAAATTTATGATATTAAAATGTTTTTTTAATGTAATTTGCACCGCTGAACAATTTGTGTGCCTTTGACCAGAAGTTCAGGAGCAAATTGTGATTTATCTTCTAATTTCGACTTCTTCCTGAGCAAAATGGCTTTTAAAAACCACTTTTATATAATCAAAGTAAAATATGCCATCTAAAAAACTTTCAAATGATAATGTCAGTCTTAAGTGACCACTTTAAATAGCAATGTTTAAGTGGCATTTAGTGGCATAATGTAGCCCTCAAATTGTTTAATCTTTATGAAGAAATAAAATCCATGATCCTCATCTATCTCAATTATTTGTCTTTAAGTAATGGCTATGGTGGTTAAAATTTACTGCATCCATTTCATCATTTTATGGCTGATACTATTGATACTTCAATAACTAAGAAAGGTATATTTCCTTTCTAATTTGCTTGAAAAGATGATGATCTATAGCTCAGTAATAATTTTCCATCCTTCAGCTTTCTTTCCTATCACTGACTCCACAAAATCTTTTCATGAATGCTCAGCTTCCTGGAATTATCTTTTGGGGCTGTTTTAAAAAATAATAATATCATTTCAAGATAGAAAATGTTAGGGGGTGAATCCCTTTGATTGTTTTTTAAAGCTTGAATGAAGGCTTAACACACTTACTGTTAATTATTACAGACTAGCAGGAGCTCATGGCATTCCAAGAATTGTAGAAATATAAGAAGTCATTTCTTATTGCTCCATAGTTTACTTGGTTGAATATTCAAAGGGGCACTTCATTTGGAAGGTTATTATAAATTCATTTTGCTTTGCTTGCTACCAAGAGTTTCAATGTATATGCAATGTGGGCACAGAAGCTGCTATCTGTAAAGTAAATTTGCTAATTGAAGCAGATAAGCCATGCTTTGTACCGCTCTGAAGCACCTTATTATGCCAGGATTTGGTGTGCCATGGCAGGATCATGGCAGGATTTGGCATGCCATACTATGCCTATATAAGATACAGCATTTCTTCAAGATACCTTTGAATTTTACTTCTATTTTTGATGGTATTTTTTTATCCCAGTCAATGTAATGTTATATGTACCTTTCATGAGCATTCTTTCCACTTTTTCATCAAAGTCATTTTAACAAATATTGAGAAGTGAAGGACCAGAAATTGTTATGATGTTCCATCTATTTTATTGATTAATTACTGAACTTTGTAACTCAGGCCACTTAATTGCTATGCCATTCTGCCTATACTTAACTAAATTATTACTCAGCATATCACAGAATACTTTTTCAAATGTTTTGCTGGTCATGTAAATAGCATTCTCTTAATTTACAAGGAAGTTACCTGATCAAAAATTGAAATAAAGTTAATCTGGCAAGATTTGGTCTTAACAAATCCATGCTGACTTCTAGTAAATTACCATATTGTGCTTAGTGGTCAGTGTGTTTCTGATCTGCTAGAAGGTTAAAAAAGATTCCAGGTATTGAATGACTGGCTTGTTATCTATATTTTTCTGGATATCCTCCTCTTCTTTTTGAAAATAGGGACTACATTTGTTCTCCTTCAGTCATTTGGCACTTCACCCATTGCCTGAGATACTATTGCATAAGTGTTTGGCTAGACTAGGTTTCCCAACCTGGTAATATTAACCCCAAGGGTGGGTTCCGGATTCAGGTACTGCCGGTTCGCTCAGGGACGCGCTGCGTGGGCACACGCACATGTGCAGTACTTAAAAAAAATCTTCTGTGCATGTGCAGAAGCAAAAAACAAGATGGTGGCGCCTATGGCGCTGCCGAGAGAACCAGCTCGGGGGTGTGGCAGGCCTGGGTCGCTGCTGGTTCCAGCGACCCAGGCCGCCATGTTACTAACAGTTCTATAGAACTGGTCCAAACCGGTAGGAACCCATCTCTTATTAACCCCCAAGAATCAGTGGAACTATCCAAAACGTTGATGCTGTTGTTATCCATAGTACTACTAGTTAAAGTAGTATTTATTAAATTGTAGTTCATATAATAAATGTTTGTGGGTCAATGAAGAATCTAAACCTACATGAAAGGTCAATGAATGGAAGAGTTAGGGAATCCCTGGGCTAGACAATCTGTTATTTCAGAACAATAGAATGCAATTCCTCTAGTTGTGGAGATTTAATTTATTCAGAGTAAAAATATTGACCTCCTCCTCCTCCTCCTTCCTCCTCACTTTCTCTAGCTGCAGGATCCTACTTATTGCTGAAATTAAACTATTAAAATCTACTTTTTAAAAATTCAAGATATATGTTTGCTCATCTCAGTTTTTATTTTCCTTAAAATCAATGCTGTCTGTATTTTATGATCATGTTCTTGTTACTTCCAAGTTCTCAACTAACTCTTCCTGTTGGTAGTATCAGCAAGAATCTTGCTGTTCCTCTTGTGCCTTTCTTCATTTTAGGAAAGAGAATGTTGTCAGCAAGAAAAGTCAATAATTTTTAGAAGATCCATGCTTGGCAGAGTTTGTCTTCCAGATGTTGTGGTAATTAAAAATTTCCATCAACAGAATGTCATGCTTCTTTGAAAGATCTGCAGTTTCCTTTGGAAGCAACA
This sequence comes from Thermophis baileyi, assembly GCA_003457575.1. Lineage (NCBI taxonomy): Eukaryota > Metazoa > Chordata > Lepidosauria > Squamata > Dipsadidae > Thermophis > Thermophis baileyi. The sequence goes on from QLTV01001703.1 coordinate 1,387,166, forward strand.
TTCACATCTCTTTGACTGGCTGGTTGACAGGAGGTACTGTTCTTCCACTTTTTTTCTTTTTTCTTTTTTTTACTCAGATGCTTTGTATATCACTGCTACATTAATTTATTTGGATTTCTGAGCTGGAATAGACATTTTAAACATCTATTTTATTTATTTATTTATTTTATTTATTTATTTATTTGTCAAACATCAAGATAGCATGTATATGTATAAACATAAACATAACCAAAGTGAATACAGATAGATAAGGACATTTGCCCGTGTATTATTGAGGTTGAAGCTGAAGAAGTCGTTGACAGGTAAGACATTGTAGCGGATAATTTTGTGTACTATGCTTAGATCAGACTGCAGGCGGCACAGTTCCAGATTGTCCAAGCCCAAAATTTCAAGCCTGGTGGCATAAGGGATTCTATTGTGAGTAGAGGAGTGGAGTACTCTTCTTGTGAAATACCTCTGGACCCGCTCAATTGTATTAAAGTCTGATATACAGTGTGGATTCCAGCAGACAAGCTGTATTCGAGAATTGGTCTGGCAAAGGTTTTGTATGCCCTAGTTAGCAATACAATGTTACCGGAGAAGAAGCTTCGCAAAATTAGGTTAACAATTCTTAATGCCTTTTTGGCAATGCTGTTACAGTGGGCTTTGGCACTTAGATCATTAGATATGGGTACTCCAAGATCCTTGACAGAATGAGGGGCGTCTACGAGGTCGTGTCCTCCAAGCTTGTATCTACTGCAACTCTTTTTCTCCCTCGCTTGCTTGACTTCCTTTGGAGGAAATTGTGTCTTTTAATTCCTATTTTTCATTGACAGGAGTCCTCCCGTGAGGTTTCCATTATATTTAGAAAACTATATTTGCCTTTCTGTATTTTCTATCTTGTTTATTTCTCATATTCTGAGCATTAGACAGTGCCATCCAGGAATTTTATGAGCCATTATTCTTTCTGACTGTTCATTGTGTAGTTTACATGTCCTCATTTCAGCAATAGTTTCATTTTAAGGCACACAAGCTTTATGTGACAACTTTAATTCTCTTATAACATCTACAAAGTTCAGTTCAAACTCTCCTAATCAAGCTCACCTTTTTTTTGACAAACCATGTAGGTCCAGTGATTTAGATCAGAGGTTTTAAACTTTTTTAGGCTGTGGAATCTGTTAGAAAAAAAAATAAAGAATTCCTGGAAGCCCTATTTAAGAGGGAAATTTCCATGAGATAAAATTGGCTGTGTTTGAGGTGATTTCCCTTGTCTATCATGGAACCTTCTTAGAGTTACGCACAGTTTGAAAAATCCTGTCTAGATAACTCAGATCAGAGTTCTGAAAACCAAATTTATCCTATTGACTATTCGCATATCCCATTGACATTATTTCCCTATCCACATTGCATTGACTTCTAGCATTCTTTCTTTTTCCAGTCCCTTTCTATTAATTGAAAGGATGGGCAGGAATATATCTGTAGTTATTCTTTCCAATGCTATCATTTGCTATCATATGCACCAGCAAGACAGTTAGTGGACTCTGTGAGTTTTGAAAAGTGTTCTTGGTTTTAAGTGGTCAGACAACACACATCACAAGCTGCTGTGTCCAACTAGCATTCATTTGCTTTAATTCTTCTTAATAATGAGCTATCAACTACCATCACTTTTCACTTTATCATTATATAGAGCACATTTTGATCCTTTAGAGATCACCTGTTCCTTCCCCCATCATCCACTGGCCACCCAAGCATGAAGATAAACATTGGAACTAAAAAAAATCTATATTTTCTTTATTTTTTTTCCCCAATAAGGCACCACTGATAGAAAGGTTTTTATTTTTTTTACTTGCGAATTCCTGTTACCTTCCCTGCTTGTTGCCTTATAATCCTCTTACAGTCTCTTCTTACTCAATAGAAAGCAGTCACCCAGTCACCATATAGGCAATCAACAGTTCTAAAGACACAATTTTTGCAAAAAGCAGCTATTCAGAGATTACATTTCCATCTTTACAGCTCAGAACACAAAGCTTCTGTGATCACTGTCTTCTCTCCTGATAAACTCTTATTAACTCCCTGTTCACTCAAAGTTTTTAGCTTATTTGGGAGAATTAGATCACATTTTTTGTTAAGGGAAATACAAAGTTGGGAAGCTTCTTGGCATAGATGCCTTTCAGTTCCTAGGAGTTGAGGTCCTCTGCCATACTGAGAGCTATTGGGTACTGATTACCCATTATTGTTATCTAATCAATGCCGGCCAGGCCAAGTCACATCAAGTTATTAGCCCATTGCTATAGTTGCCAGCAAGATGGAGAGTACAACCAGTATTTGGCTACTTCCTCTACTAAAATACTTTATCTCCCACCCAGAACTACATAACTTGATCTGCTACCAGTTGATACATGGCATTATTAAAACTCCCACCCTACCGTCAAATTCACAAAGCTCCCTAGAGAAGGAAATCCCAACTTGGGTCAATTCTTGGTGGGTCAACACTCCTCCACCAACCATTATTCTGCTGACCCAAACAGTGTTCAGGGCTCCAATCTTCACCATATGCTGCCAGTGCTCTCACACCATATTGAACTTCAGTTCATAAGAGCTCTAAAGATAACCAGCCTTAAAACCAACCTAATGGAACCTCCATTGACATCCTCAACATATTAAACAGGTCTGGAGGAGAGGGAGAGGGAGGGAGGGAGGGAGAATGGAATAGAATGGAACTCAGCAAGGTTTCTCTTCTCCACCCCCATTTGCTCTTCTATAGAAAGAGAGAGAGAGAGAGAGAGAGAGAGGAATGGAATGGAATAGAGCGGAAGAGAGTGGAGTAGGGC